>CM031241.1:642940363-643027769 GCA_018340775.1 Taxus wallichiana var. yunnanensis | reverse complement strand
GGCGGTAGCCCGGACAACAATCGCGCGGCGAGTGGACAACACTTGGTCCCATGCAATTAAACCAAATTTTTTGATATCTCCACAAACGCGGATCATCCACATGGCACCGAGGTGGCAAAGTGAGGTGGCGGTGCAATGCTTGGAGGTCAAGAATTTGGTCCCGCATCCATTGGTGGTGTTTTTACTCGTCCAGTGGCAATGACATGGCGCGTATTGATCTCGTGCAAAGATATGGTGCACCACAATCGGGTCCTCTCCCCAGGGGAGGATGAACGCGGTGATTAAAGGTTTGAAAGCAATCGACAGAGGAGCGTGTGGTGGCGGTGATAATGTCAATGGGGTGATGATTAGGTATTTACCGTGTCCCTACCAATTCAATTGTACCGCTCTCCATTATCAAGACACATGTGATGGCGCCCCTCCACATGCCGAATGACACGTTGCCCGAGCAACACCTCGGTTCTTCGTACGGCGTCTCTGCTCCAACCAAACTCGCTTACCCTCGCAAAGTGAAAATTAACCATGGCGAAACTTCAAAGCCGTGGTGTACACTCTAGCGCTTACCATCGACTAAAACCGGCCTCCAATATCATGCAAAATAGCGAATGTGAAAGTGAAAGTGAATAGGGTGGTGTCACACGAGGTGTAGTTGCAAGGTGGAATATTAGCTGGCATATCGCTGTGAGTTGGTATATTAGCTGGATAATTACTTTTGTAAGCTCTTGTCGTTGTCTGTCTTCACGAATTACGGGTGGAATGCTTTTTCTTTTTCTTTTTATTTTGTTGTTTGTTAAGATGCTTCAAACAACTCGACAGTCAGAGGCGCATAAATGCAGGTAGACTACGATTGAGAAACTAATTTTTTAGTGGACTTATTATACTACCGAAGGCAAGTATATTGGCTTCACCAATAGAATTAACATTTTTCTTCCAACCAATCACTTTGTGCCAAGTGGTAAATTTAATTTTTGATTTTCAAGTTGTCTAATGTTTTTAAGGGAATATACTTCGACCCTTTAGTGGAGTATATTAGGTCATTTATTGTTTTTTCTGTATTAATTACGGTTGTTTGTTGTTTGTCATATTTTTTAAAAACTTGAGCTCACCCTATGTCCCGTGGATTTGGGCCAATGCAACCCGACATGGATTTATGAGTTAATGCAAGCACTGTGCTCATTAGATATCATACGCTGACGGGATGTGTATTCAATGAAAATAGTGTGGGGATGGTGATTTTGATTTTTTTGGCCTCGACAGACATGTCCGGGGATAGCTAAGCTTGAACACACTTTTTAATGACAGGTCGTATTTCACCGCATGCGGTGAAGATCATGCGCGCCATTCTTCTTAAAATCCATCTTCCGGACTTGCACAAGGACATGTGGTTTAAAGAATATTGTGCGGATTGCAAACAACCTTATTTTTCTTTGCAAAGGAGTGTCCTTGTTGCTTTGGGGAAGAGGTCGATTTCAAAGCTATCTTCTACATTGGCGATTTATACTTAATGGCTTTGTAAGGTGTTGCATTTTTGTTGATCGGTGTTTGGCTGCTTTTTGGTGGTGTAAATATTTATAAATGGATATGAATCAACTGCCCTGTTGGAGTCCTATTTTTGGCAATTTTGTTACACACTCTATTTTTGCCGCTAGTTGCAACCTCCTTTGCTTTACCGTGCTTCTAACCTTTACTCAAATAAACAAACTTGTGTTTTGCATTTGTAAAGCCATTCAATTTGTAAATAGCCATATTAACAATGTTATTTGTGGGGTACAAGGATGTAGTATTATTATGAGCATTCGAATGAACTAATGTAAAAGTATGTACCTGATTTAAGGTAAAAGTTGTTAATGCCGATTAGAATTGCGTTTGAGTGCCATGTGACTGTGAGGAGCCATGGAATTTCAATTTGATTATGGTTAACGCAAAAATTTGTGGCTATTAGCTCTTTTAGGAAGATGTAAATTATAAAAAATGTTTTGTATAAAATTACAAAAATAAAGCACCGTAACTTGGTAGTAGAAATAATATTGGTTTTTTTATTAATGTTCTTGGACAAATTAAACACATATAGGTTGGCTGGAAATTACACCCTGCTTTTGCAATAGAAATTACATTAAGGGAAACAAATCACAAGAGAAGATTGGGAGATAAATCAAGACAGTGCATTTGGGTGTAGATAAATCTCCACCTTTTGCAGACAACAAAATATATAACTGCTTCTTTATTCGTATTTCAACAAAGAGATGTGGAGAAGAGATTCAGGAAGCATGACCAATATATCTTGAGCAGGAACGATGATTGTAATGGGCTTAAGCAGATACAACACAAGGATATAGGTTAAATTTGAATGTGAAACTAGACGATTATAGTTTCAGGAGAGCCAACGTCTTCCTTTGATATCCAATCTCCTTAAAACTTGGATTATCTTTACTCCCAAATGTCTAGTTGTATTCTCTCTGCCTCTGCAGGGATTTATTCCCCAGAGCTACTTCCCATTGCATGAGTGGAAAGTATAATTTCTAGAAAATTTCTTTGTATATCACCCAACTTGGACGCATTTCATCTCTCCATTAACACTCCTTGAATTATATCTATTCAAAAACCATGCATATTTATAAGATGAGTATGCAAATGTGTCAACCCTACAACTTGGTGTAAAAGTAATAAACCGTCTACCCTCTTTTTATGTGCTCATCTCATTACTCAGTTTCTACAAGTACATCCTGATTGATATACATACTATTATACATTGATTCAACCAAATTCTACTTGCAGCCAATGTGAAAGATGACTCTCCATCCATTTTATTGCTCATTGCTTGATTCTTTATGAATTAATAATCAAATGTGGTGGTCTCGAAAAAATTGTAAACCTGCTCCTCCACCTTCGACCAAGAGGTGAAATTTTTCTACCGAAATACGCCTTTAATAACCTCCGCTTCCGCATCTTACTGTTTATCTTAACTCGAGTGGTGCTTTCCCAACTCGTGCTAACTTTTCTTAATACTTTTTGCAAATGCTAAATCGAAGAAAAGAAAAAACAAATAAAAAAGGACAAGCCAAAAGCAAACAAATAACCTTCACGTGGTTCTAGTTGAACCTCCTTTGCAGCCAGGTTCGGGTTCCTTCAAGGCTATTGTTGTGACAATCGGAGAGAAAATATGTCTCTTGAATGCCCTTCACCGTAAGATACTTCCCTCTTGGATGTGGGAGATATGCAATGGATTTTGACATCCCTTGAAATATTATATCATAGACATCATACTTAGGAAAGAAAAGCCACAAGTATCCAAAGACGAGGACCCGATAAGGCCGACACGTTAGATGATGAAACAGGCCTTCAAACACAAGTTGGTGAAGGGAAGACAAACGATGAGGCTATTAGCCTTCTCGCCGACACGTGCAACCCAACTTGTAAATAGGTTTGTTGTACATTTACTACACCTTTCCCTTTACCATTTTCCCTTCTCGTAAAAAAACCATACCTTTGTCATATTTCCTATACATTGCTAAGAAAACATTATAACTTCGGTTGTCAGACACCTTTGTTTTATAGGCCTATGCCGCTAAAAAAATATCACTGTGTATATACTCTGAGCTTTGTACCTCTATTATTCAAGTGTTCGATTGATATCTTTTGGGCACATATTTCCTTTATCCATCAAATCTTACAACACACTATTCCTTGTAAAAAAAAATTGTCAGCTCTTTCTTGATGGTTATTAAAATACTTGGACTTTAGCCATGTTATTAACGACACACATAATATGATCTCTATAAACTTTCATTGTGCATGTTTCTAGCACAATTTGTTTGATGCATTTCACAAAAATATATGAAACCACAATATATGGTTGTTTGTTGTGTGGCTATTTACAACTATTGCGCTTCATTACATTCTTTACATTTTCTGTCGTTGTGTTGGGATATGAACATGTACAAATATGTGACTTTATAATCCTTTCTTGTCTTAACTTCTTCTAGTTATCTTCCCTCGCTCTTTCCAATTAATCTGCTGCACTTTTCTCATTTCAAAATACACATGTACACACAGTACGTATTCCAAGACATCTAAACGAATGAGAGACAGATCAAGTATAAAATTCTACTCGCTTATCAAATAAAATCAGAAAGCAGAGTGCTATGGAATATAACATCTAATAACAATGTATTAAAGAAAATAATCTTATTCACTTCTTTCAATGGGTCTATTTGTAGATCTCTTTCTAAGGTCTTCACCGTCCTAGTCATTTTAATCATGGATTTGTATTTGTCTCGATTATAAGGCACTCACCGAATTTTTAAAAATACAATTTTAACCTTGACCCTACTATAGAAGAAATAGGGACTTCTCAAGACTAGTCGTTCCATGAGGTGTATCCAGATTTCATTTTTAGATCTAACTTTTATGCTCAACTGTAATGATAAGTATCCCCTAACCAAAAAGCACCACCTTCGACAATATTTGTCATATCATGACCTTGTTCAACATATCCTTCATATGCTATGATATTGCTTTTATGACTTTAGCATTTAAAAATTCCAAGAGAGTAATTTCCGTGATTGTGACCTCGCAAATATAAATAATTCGTTCAAAAAATTGGCATTAAGGAATAAACAATTAAACAATAACATTAAAATATCGCTCCATCAAAGCCATCGCTCCACATGGATTTCATGTTTAGACAAAATAAATAATACAAAGGTGATGACAAAGATATAATTACTAATCCAATCTTGCCAAAAAGTAATTTGTGCATTTCCTTGAATCAAGTCTAATTCGGTGTTTATTAAAGCTATATATATTACAAATAGGGTTTCAATCTCTTTTAGCTCGTTATTTTCAATAATATTACAATGTTATTGATTATAGATATTTTGATTATTATCATATGTCCAATGATATTGTTTCATAGAGAAAGTAGGTTGTATAGACATGTAAACATAATTCAAGATTACATATAATAGTATTGTAATATGAAAACCAAAAATATTAACAAGTAGTGTAGTATGGTTTTTTCAATTCTTGTAATGTCTAACTAATTGCATATTGGAGGTGGATACTGTCTTCAACAATGGTGAGAGCATTACAGACATAAGCATTGCTTGTTATCTAGTATGTTGTCAAAATAAAGTTAACTAGGATTTGTTTTTGTATTAGTAGAGGAAGAGGACAAAAATTATGGGAGAATGTAATAAGGATGGTGTGTAGTAGTAGTTTTACCTTAATTGTTATTTGATAGATCAACCTGTACAATGTTGTCGCTTTCATCTAGAATCAATTTTCCTTCAACAACAAATCCTCACAATAAGTATATTGTGGAAGTTTTATTTTTTAAGTACTCATCATGTGATGTATCTGACAGTATTGGTACAAGGGTTTTGAGTGGAAGACCAGATAGGAAACATTGCATGTTTTTATTTCTCATGGTTTTCAAATTGCACACTAGTTGATTTTTGTAGCCAAATGGACATTGTTCTTGGCAAAAAGGCAAGTGGATGAGGTTTTCTTGTATATCTTGAAAAATTTCCACCGCCAAACCACATTTTTTTGCAAATTATTTAAAAGGGTTATGAATATGTGTGTGTGTGCGCACACATGTGTGTGTGTGTATTATACATATATAGTATACACACACAAAAAAAAAAATGTACACACACACACACACACACACACACACACACACACACACATGTTGGCAATAGACAATATACCCTATGCCTATAGAAAGAACAATTTATAGTTTTAATACATTCTTCATAAAATGAAGTAAAAGTGTGTTTTCAAGAGTGGTGTAGGTTACTTTGATGCCAAAAGTTGAAAATGCATAAAGTAAAAGGAGCAAAATTATTGTAAAAGGAAGGATTTTAGTTGATCTCTTTATTGAACCTAAAATTGGATAGTGAAAAATAGTTTACCTAAGTTGTTTTGTTTAAGGTTATTTTTAAGTCCTCTAGTGCTTTTTCTATCTTCAATGGTGGGATAAATGTTGATTTTTGGTCTTCAAAGATTTGTCAATTCCATTGTGTTTCACTATATTTTTGAACAAGTAAATTCTCAGTAATCTTTTTTTTTTTAGTTCTTTTTATATTGTTGTAAATAGAGATGTGTATGTGTCCCAAAGAGGTAGAGCTACAATATCGAGTTAAAAAATTGGCGCTTTAAGAGAAAGAATGTGTAAAAGATGAATTATAAGGAGAATTTAAAATTAACTTTGATGTGTCATCCTTTGAGAAACCATATTTTATTTCGAGAACAAGTTCTAGCACCAATTTTTTTCACAAATGTGACAATTCGTCAACTATTCCACTTGCATACTGACTTCAAGAATGTTTAGCAAGAGTTTGATTTTTGTGTTTGGAATGAATTTGCATTCTATGCAAATTGGAGGTATTGTTTGTATGGAACTATATTTGTTGAGCAATAATATCATGTCACAATATCCATGGTCATAACATGTTTTAGGGGTGGTGTCAAATATTTTGACTTGTATTCCATACTCTAGAAAAACAATCCTTGTACATTGAAATGTATTCATTGGTGATGTTGAGAGTAATTTTCATTTCAAATTTTTCATCTATCGATCAACATGCAAAAGGTGTTTATTTACTCCTTTTGGACTATTGTTTTGTACACGAGGACATCTCGCGGAAGAGCTTCCCATTTCTAAAGATGTTGAGGTCATCAATAGATGTCACTGTGGAATCCAATGTTGCTTTCATGCATATTAAATAAAGAAATAAGTTTTAGTGCATGGAGAATAAATTGGCATTATATGAATTGTATTGAAGTAGTGCATACCTTTTTTTTCTGTATTTTCATTTTTTATGTCCTTCAATGCTTTCAATTGATCGCTTCATTTTTTATGTGTTAATGTAGATGGATGAAAAAATAATATAGTGTAACAAGATTAGATGTTAATTTTCTTTCCTTTTGCAGATAGTTGTGATTATATTGAGTGTATTTGTAGATGTTTTTATTTGGTAAGTGAGTATTTATAAATTGGAAATTTTATCTTGTGTTGTGGAGAATTGAATATGGCTAAGTAAATTACAACATGGTCACTCTAAAAATACGCTCCATATTTCTACATGTGCAAACACTTTTAACATAATAATTTCACAAATAAATGATCACCGACAACTAATCTCACATTATGGGAACTAATATTTTGGAAATCTATTACATGTTTAATGTGTATTCATCATAGTGCCACTATTAATGTTTAGCGAAAGAATAAAAAAACCTCCAAAAAAACCCCACTTCTTGAAACTTTCGAATTCTTTAAACATAACATTTAACCTCTAAATAATTAATTAAAATCAAATCTAAAATAGTACGTTCTAGAAGCAAACCATTTCACCTTTCCGAACCTTCACTCACTAGATTGGTCTACTGTTACCAAATTGTTTTTGTTACACAACTCTCCCTGTAAATTCTTCTAAATGACATGGTTAAAACTGACCTGGATTTCACTCAAGGAAGATTTTTTTGTAGTTTATACTGCAAAATTATCTATTTCTGTAGAAATATGAAATTCAATTGAGAGTGTAATATGGCAGAGGGAGGAGGAGAGGCTGTGGGAATCGACCTGGGGACTACATACATCCACATAGGTGTGTGACAACATGAAAGCATCGAGATTATTATGAATGACCAAGGCAACCAAACGAAACCATTTTATGTGGCCTTCACTGCCAGTTTGACACTGAGTGCCTCATTGTCGATGCCACCAAAAGCCAAGTGGCCATGAATCCCACCAACATGTTATTCGATGCCAATTGACTCATCATTTGGCATATTTCTGATCCTTCTGTGCAGAGCAACATGAAGCTCTGGACTTTGAAGGTCGTTAACAACCAATAATGAAAGTTCAATTCAAGGGATAGTTGTGCCGGAGGAAATTTTATCCATGGTGCTTATGAAAATGAAGGAAATCACCGAGGCTTATTTGGGGTTAGAGAAGGGGAAAGTAATGTCGCATGTATTTTAGGTAAGTATATACAAAAATAGGCAGTATAGGGGGCCTAGACACTAGAGCATGTATTCTCAATTCTTGTGTTATAGGTTAAAGTAGACCTACAGAGAGAGATAAATCTGCAGCTCTAATATCTCCTCATTTTACTATATACAAATTGATCGATATGGATCTGTATCTGTATCTGAAGCGGGTTTAATTGTCTCTCAGAGGAAACTACCATTAATATTTACATCACCAATAATGTGAAGGGCGTCAACAGTTCCATCCTCCACAATAGCTCCTGCACCCTTAGAGACCTTGAAGTGCATTACAAAGGAAAAGTGGTTAGGGAATGGGGGCATTTAGTTTTATTATCTGCTGCAATCAAGACCCATCTATCCTGGGAGGTGATGAACCGCCGGATTATGTCGACTACGTACGAATCTATCCTCTCCCCCAATATCTTATTCACTTTCAGAGGGCAGAGGCATCGACCCCATTGTAAAAACACCTTGGGGTAAAAAATGCCTTCGGCGTAAATATTCGTATTTGAATAAGAAAAACCAAGATGGCTTATGTGAAACACTATTGCTATTGCATAACATAATTTGTGTCATAATAAATGTGATAATGTGATGCCTTTTAAGCTAAAAAACTAGTGGGATATCGAATTATATTATTTCGAATGCAATAAACAAACATAATGAAATCGACCTTACACAGGTACTATATCATAGATAGTGATAGCATTAGACGATATCAAAAATTAGTGATCAAGGAGTTGTTGTACCCATATTATTGCAACAGCGGGCTACGAACAAGGTACGTCCCTCCTTGGGTGCAAGTGCCCAAGATATCTCTCCAAACTCATTTTATGGAGCTATAGAATCGTGACATTGTTTTGAAAGGTTACAATATATATTTTCGCTTCGTACGCTTATGTGAAGTGTATGTATTTGGGTCCATGCTTATTTCCATGCCACTAGGGCTCTTCACACTCACTTCAAACACCATCACCCTCATTGCTAGAATTTACCGATCCCACATACTTGACGGTTCTTCTCTTCATTTGAACTACTCCATTAATGGTAGAGTTGAGTCGAACAACACATAAAATGAGGGTAGTTAAGATCCCCAACTTCCAAATTCGAGTTGGATTTGGTGCAGGAATCTATCGATTTGATGGCTAGTATAGTTAAGATTGCAGAAAGTCGGTGTGGTCTGTGGTTCCATATCGTAGATAAGGCCATGATTAACAATAGCTAGCAGATCCACGTGGCCTACACCGATGGCAAATGGGTTGGATTCCTTCATTGTGTATGAATCCTTGATGGGTTTTTTATGCCCCTCTTTCTTTCCCAATTCAATCTATGGATCAATGCTTCATACTCGGTTGTATTGTTTGAACAAGAAAACTGAAAACAAAAAGCCGAGTAGTACTTCATACCTAGCAAAGTTGATGAAAGCATTGCACCTACTCCAAAGACCTTGTCTACTCCTCGAGACATCAAAGAACAACCGCCATACTTATCATCTGGTTTGATGACACTAGGAAGAGCTATATCTTCTTCGTATAAGAAATAAATGCCTAGCTCGGCTTCCTCCATTTATTTGTAAGGATTGAATGCATGTCTTTTGTTTTCCCACTCATCGAGAGTTAAGTATGGAATGCCTCCAACTTTGTTATTTGTCTCCGAAGTGCTTGGGAAATCTTCTTGATCAAAAGTTGAGCAGTTTGCATTGATTAGACTTCAAGATGTGAGGCTCAATGTGATAATTTGAAATTGGCTCGATTTGATTGTAGCGTTAGTTTCATACCTTGCCCTAAAGAGCATATGCAACCAATCGGTGATAAGCAACCTCCAATTTTAGCAGTGAAGTCTCTTGATAAACACAATACATAGAGTGGTGGAAAGTCAATCACTAATATATCTTGTTGAACTGTGACATTAGGACATGCATGCAATGTGAGGTTTAAACCCTTTATGATCCTAACAGTCCCACTGTTTTCCCATCTAATTGTACCACTCCTTTGGAAATCATCTCGTATTTCGGGCCCAGCTGATCTACAATCTGTTTCGGCATTACCGAATCTGCTAGCCCTTGAGTCATTCATGCAATTGTGTACAAGGTTGTTTCTAATGATCGAAGATATGTAAAATGGAGGAGACTTCATGTTTTTACCTTGCTAACCTCCATGAACTCCTTCTTATGGAGCTACATTAGTCAATATCTTCTCTTGATTCTTGGACAACTTGTTTGATGCTGACCAATTTTCCATGGATGCTTGTAACAAATCTCGTTGGCCCAGAATTTTTAATGATTCCCATATGGAAATTATTACATTGGTCTTCTTCACTTGATCAATAATGTTAAGAGGAGATGGGTTCTCCTTCTGTTGCCCCTTACTCGACATGACTTTCTCCTACACATGGGCTACTAAAAATGGTACCTGAGTTGGCTTAGAAGGTGGTTTGGGTTTATTTTGAATGTTTGGGGCTGCACTTGGATTACTAATACCCTGAAGTGTGATAGAAGGCTGAGAAGTACTTGGATTAGATGACTTCCCTTCCTTTATATTTCTTTTCTTAGACCTCGTGTTGGCTACCACACTTTGAGAAGGGGACTGGTTTATTCCACATAAATCCTCATCTTGCCAATTCACAAGTGTTGTTTCACTTGGAGGTGCCTCTTGAGAAGTTACTTGTTACTGATTTTCTTCTTGGTTTGGTTCTTGAGGAACACTCATCGTAGTCACCATCAATGCTTGATTTAAAGCACCATTGAAGCATGTTGCCTGGTTGTGCGGTTGGATACATGGGAAACACCATTCATATTCTTGTGTTATGTTATTTTGAGTGGGAACCAAGTCCCTATATGTCGAAACTACATTAGGGTTATATGCTTGGAATGGATTAGCAGCTTGGGGTTGTCCTTAGTTCTCGGTTAGTAGCTTGAACATGTGGCTTGTTTGGCTAATATATGGAGATTTGTTTAGTTGGGCTTGAGGCTGATAAGGTCTAAAATTTTGAGCTTGTTGCCTCTTAAGAGTCACCAACTCATTCCCTAAGTTCTGTCAATTGCTTCATAACTTCTTGGAGTTTAGTTCAAGTACTAGAAGAAGAGGTATAAGCGTCATTAGAACTCTGATTTCTAGGGGTAGGGATGGTGGCTATTATACATGTTTGATTAGGATTAGGATTCCCCATATTTGGATAGAGAGGCATAGGTTGCCTAGGTGCAAGTTTACCAGCTTGAATTAGGCAATTCTCAGCTTTAATGGCTATGGCATAATCCCCGAGTAAGGTTATTCCTCCCATAGATTGTATCATTACAGATATATCAAAATTTAAAGCTTTAAGGAAATAGAGAAATGCACCTTCAGCAGTTTGTCTCACAGTAATGGGAATTCTATCCTATGTCCTTTAGAATCTGAAGTTAAAGTCAGCCATCTACTTGTTTGGTGCCCTTTTGATTGTAGTCAGTTGTTCCAGTAGAGACAAGTTGTTTGCCCTTTCTCCGAAATGATTTCAAAGAGATGAACACAACTAATTCCAATTCTAAATAGATCTTGTTGCCAAACTCTTGAACCATTGTAAGGCCTTACCCTTGAAATAGGAAGCTAACAACTTGACTGCAATATCCATTTCATTGATCTCATGTATGGTACAGACATTTGCAATGTCTTGAATGTGGTCAATGGGATTTGTATGATTCTCTCCTATGAAGTATGGGATATTCTTCAATGCTGCCACTAGAATTGGATTTTGGGCATTGAGATTGAGTGGATTGATCCTTGTGAAGTTGACAAAGGGATTTGGTGGTCCTTGTGGTGGTTGTTGGTGTGCCATCCTGATCGGCCTGAGAACCCTGGTTGATTGAAGTAAAGGTCTACTAGGTGGAGGTGTAGATAAAGTTCTATTAGGTGGAAATGGTGATCTCTGAACACGTCGTCCTCTTCTAGGTGATAATTTTAGGTACTCAAAAGCTCCTTCCTCATCTGTTCTAGACCTTGTTTGAATACTTCTCATAAATTTGACAAGTTTAGGCTACTAAAACCACGGATTCTGCCCGGAGTGGTCAAATGTGTTGATATAAAGCCTCTAAAGGCTGAAATTTTACAGCAAGAGCACATCAATCTTGCTACAATTGAATAAAAATTCTTGGTCCCACCAAAGCGTAGCAAACCGTTATGTTAGAAAATTAGCACCCTAGGATTTGCATACTACAAAACCCTACTTTTGACTAACATGGGATTGTCTCAAGGTATGGGACCCTTGCGATTGAGACAAACCTCTAGAGAAGTTTGGTTACTCTACCTATTTTAATGCTAAAACTACTTCTAGAAAGGGAAATGCAGCTATTATAACAAGAACCTATATTTTCCAAGGACCAGGAAGAAAGAGATGCATAAAATGAAAGTCCTAAACTAAGGGAGGTGATAACACCAAGAATAGGGGTGGAGAGATTCTAAGTGAGTGAAAAATGGAAGCAAACAAAGTTGGAGAGGGAAGACAAAAGTTCCATAGTCCGAAACAACATTTACATCTTCATACTCGATGAACACAACGAATTTTAATCTTGCAAGGAATATAACATGTAGAATATACCGCAAAAGTAATGGAAGGAAAATAACACAATACAACTTAAGCTAAGGTGAGAAAAGCCACAAAACACTAATTTTATTGCTTAAAATGATGCAAAATCCATTACAATATAGGAACAAGGCAAGAATCCTTTACAAAATGCATAAATTCGAGGCATGTAGCTCACAAAAGTGTTGGAACAATTTTGCAAAGTTTCTTTGCATTCTAGAATGTCTCCTCTACAAATGAGGGGAAAATACATATATATATAGAAGGAGAGCTATCAACCGGAATCCTTCATTAATTGATTTTACAGAGGTATGAGTAACCATGCCATTTCACTTTCCAATGGTACTTTTCTTACATGGTGAACATGGGTGACATACCTCATTAATGGGGTTGTTGAGCTACCTTGTACGATGCCATTAATGTTTGGCCGTATCTGAAATTCCTTATTGTCGCCCTGACTGGAACAACCGGTGATGCTCGACAAAAACAGGAGGAGTCGGCTGATGACGAGGAAATGAGGTTATCACACAATAAGAAGAATTGGTTGATGTGCGAAGAGAAGGAACGCCGACATACAACAGAAGGAATATTGACGTGGCGCCAAGAAGAAGGTTAAGACGTGACAAAGTTTTGTTGAAACGCTTGGCCAAGAAGGAGGTCGACGATAATAAAGTTTCGCTGATGCGAATCAAGAAGGCAATGACGACGATAAAAAAAAATTCACACACATCAAGAAGGCGGTTGACGCTATGGACGAAGTTGTTGTTGACACATGTCAAGAAGGTGATCGACAAGCGATGAATTTATTGTTAACACTCGCCAAGAAGGTGGTCGATGCACGACGAAGTTTTGTTCGACGCTGTCAAGAAGGCGGCCGACGCTACGATGAAGTTGTTGTTGACCCGCATCAAGAAGACGGTTGATGCACGATTTAATTTGTTGTTGATGTGCATCAAGAAGGTAGTTGACGCGGCGATTTAAGATGTTGTTAACACGCATCAAGAAGGTGGTCGACGCACGATGAATTTGTTGACACGTGTCAAGAAGGCCATTGACTTGCGATGAAGTTGTTGTTGAAGTGCGTTAAGAAGACGGCCGACGCGTGATGAAGTTGCTGTTCATGTGCGTCAAGAAGGCAGTTGACATGCAACGAATTAACTATTGATGCGCGCACAAGAAGGTGATTAATGCATGACAAATTTTCCGTTGATGCACGTCAAGAAGGTGGTTAATGCACAACAAAGTTTTTATTGACGCGCATCAAGAAGGTGACAATCCATACATTTTCCAGTCTTGACCATTAAAAAAACCCAGCTCCAAACCTTCACCACGACAAGCAAGCTTGTCGTGAGATACCCTATAAACTGCTCCCATTAAATATCAATGCCCAGACCTGTAGGTTAATTAATTTTACAAGGGGGTGCAAATATGGATAACAATGCCTTGTTGAAATAATTTTATATCCCCGAGTTTGAGCAAAAAGTATAAGCTTGCTCAAAGACATTAAGCAGGCACTACCGAAAGTGTTATGGAGTATGATGCTCGGTTCAAAACCCTTATGTATAAGCTATCTTATGACATACATGCAATCCAACACGCTCAGTGGTTTTTTGGAGGACTGATCATGCCCTTTAAAAGATCACTTTCGCATAAAAATTACACAAATCTGCGTGAGGCACTTTAAGTAGCCTCACAAGGCGTCGAGAAGGTAAGGAGTTTAGACACACTGTGGAGTGAATTCATTTTTGGAAGCTCAGATTGTAGCAATGGCCAAATAGTTGGAGATATTATCTATTAATTTGACACATGAGATGCAAAACAGAATTTGGTGTATAGATCTGTGAAGTAGAGGAACATACTAAGGATAGTTGTCCATATAAATCAATGTGCTCATTATTATTGGATTACGAGATATCCCACTTGGACCATAGTTCAAGCCGGTGCCCATTGTTGTAGTGCTCAATAAGGAAAAAAATTTCCAGACACTACAAAATTTGTAGGTCTTCCACTCATGACATTGATTATTTTCGGTTTCTTTATCAAATCCACGATGCCATTGATTTTGGGGTTCATCGACAAGTATTGCTAATAACTCTAAGGAGAAATGTGAGGATCATTACTATGACCACAATGAGGGGCGTTATGATGGCAGTCATGGTAGAGATCAAGGATATCATGGAGGATTTAGGGTCCAAGGCCGCAGGGGAAGAAGGAGTGATTTCCCTCATGGCACTTGTTATATGTGCGGATCCCCGATCACTACAGGCGTGAGTGTCCACAAGACATTATTTGTTCTTTCTGTGGGAAGAACCACAACTATGAAGAATGTCTAAACCTATATGAACATATGAGTAAAAATCATAAATAAGAAAACAAAGGCATGAGGGTGGTTAGAGTATAGCGTGTAGTAGAGGACTAGTGGATGCCAAAGTTAACGTTGGTTCCTGAGTTGGTGCTTGTAAAGATCACTACATGCACTGAGGCTGCGTGCACTGGGGTGCTTATTCAACAGAAGCCTACAATTATTAAGGGGGAAGTATTACATGCTAAGTATCTAGACCCGATGCGGCGTAAGGAGGTTTATCAAGAAACCATGGAGGTCATTAGGAATCTGCAGGGTGAGATACAATGCCTAAATGAACACTCGCGAAAGTTAGAACAAAAGAAAGTAGTTGAACTCCACGCATGTGATGCTAATAATCTCGTGTGGAGGTGTGCAAGATGTTGTGCCTAGAGAACATCATTCTATTGTTAGGAGTTGGTTAAAGGGGAACACTCTGCGCACTGGGACTGAGCATGAGAGATAGATTTTACATGATAACCTACCTCTGGACAGTTTTGACTATGATAAGTATATTACTCTGAATGCAGTTGTGGATGGTTGTCTTTTAAGTAATATCTTGATTGACACAGGCACATAAGTAAATGTACTCACTGATGCATGGTTCGAGATGGATAGACCTCCATTGCATCCATCTTCTAATGTGTTCTTCATGGAAAACCGTAATAATGCCACGCCAATTGGAGTTTTGAAAGATGCATTAATTACTATTCAGGGGGCCAAGTTTACTGGGGACTTGGAGGTCTTAGTGCTTGCAGAAGAAGATAATTTCCTAACATTACTTGGGTTCCCATGGTGTTATGTGAACAATGTTGATCTTTGTTTCAACAAGGGGTATATCAGTTTTGAGAACAAGGGAGCGTTATTATCCCTTGATAGATGGTAAGTCTGCACCTTTTGTAGAGCCCTTAAGTGAAGAAGATTTAAATAGGATTTATGTGTGCACCATTCAAGATCCATAAGTTCTTAAGCCATCAAAGGAATGGGTTCTTCAATGGGATGATGCACAATTTGTGAGCGATACTACAAGTGTTGCATGTGATAATTGGGCCCACGGTACTTATAAAATGGATGGGAATGGGGTAAAGAGTGCAACTTGCATGTAAGTAAACCGCATTGTGTTAGGAGATTAGGTAGCAACCAGGTACCATGATATACTACTGAGGAGAATCCAGAAATATTCCTACTTTCTCTGGAAGTTCAGTGGGAATGTTAGGTAGAAAGAAGAAACATGCTAGTATATACTTTACGCAGGATGGTAACACGCTGGTAGATAGTACATAGGGATAATATTTTGAAATGGCGAGAGATAAGGATAGCTTTATTTGATAAGTTCAATAGGAGAAACATGCCTACTCAGATCTATGAATTCCATGGTAATGACCCTTCTATACACCGTGTTTAGCAATGTGAGAGACTCTGGACAGAGGGGTAGGAGGCTTTACCACCTTTGCTCTGGGTGCACAAGCTCTATTTTAATTTGCAAGGTTACACACGCGCATGGTATATCTATGCAGAATTAAATAAAGATGATGGAAAGTGGCAAGAACTTACTAAACGTATGATTCAAACCTTTGACTACTTTTCCTCTAATCCCCCAGTGAATGAGGCGTTGCAGGTCATGAAGCGTTTAACTATGGGAGATAGTGCAAAGGCCGATGAACTTCTTCACGAGTTTCTTAGAGATTCAAACCTAAAGGCCCATCTAGATGAAGAGGAGACAGATGCGGAATAGCTTGGACGAACCTGCCTATAAAAAGAGAAGGGTAAAATGGTCTATATAGTTGATGATGAGGAAGTAGAAAACTTGGATGTTGAGCATACCAAAGGTACGCGCAAAGTCCTAGACAGTGCAGATGAGAAGGTGCACGCCTACCATGAGCCTATGAAGACCAATAAAGTGAACATTGGGATAGATGTTGAACCTAAGGAGGCCATTATTGGGGATTACTGGTCTGAATTTGAGGTTGCTAAGATCATTGAACTACTGCATGACTTCCAAGATTTGTTCCCTAGGGGCTATCATGAGTTAAAAGGTGTACATGAATTGTTGGGAAAGATGAAGATAAAACTGAAAGAAGGTGTGCACCCGGTTAGGAAGAGGCCTTACAAGATGAACCCTAACATGCGTGTCAAGGTAAAAGAAGAAATTGACAAAATGTTAATTTCTAGGATTATTGTGCCCATTGAGGATTCGGAATGGGTGAGCCCTATGGTGATCAACATAAAGAAGAATGGCAGAATCAAAATTTGTGTGGATTACAGGGAATTGAATTCTTCATGTGTAATTGATCCCTTTCCCACACCATTTACTGAGGAAATCTTGGAGGGTGTTGCAGGGTGCGAAATCTACTCCTTTACTGATGGATTTTCTGGGTATCAAGGTAAGGATAGCTGAAGAGCATCAAGAGAAGAAATTTTTCACGTCTGAGTGGGGAAGTTTTACATACATGGTTATGCCTTTTGGATTAAAGAATGTGCCTCTAGTATTTCTGCACAATAGTGGTGCAAGCATTCCAATATTTTATTCACAAGTTCTTGCAGGTGTATTTGGATGATTGAACAGTCTATGGGATTTTGAAAGATCACTGTGATAATATGAGGCTAATGTTTGAGATATGTAGATAGTTGAGTATCTATTTGAATATTAAGAAGTGTATATTTGCCACACCCTTTGAAATTTTTTTAGGACATGTCATTTATAGAGATGGCTTGCTAGTGGATCCTACTAAGGTTACTATGATTTTGGGATTAGAAGAACCTACTAGCCAGAGTGAGGTGCGCGGATTCTTGGGGCACACGGGGTATTAATTTTTTTTTATCAAGGGATATGCCAAGATCAACATGCCCTTGGAGGAATTGTTAAAAGGAAAAGGACAGATTTTATTTGGGTGAGGTGCAACAATAGCGCATTTCAAACTCGAATGAAATACTTACTACAACACCTTTTATGTGCTTTCCTTCATGGTCCAAGCCTTTTCATGTTCATATAGATGCCTCTGGTATGACCATAGGCACAATATTATCTCATCCTGGAGAAAGGATTGTTGAGCATCTATTTTCTTTGTTAGCAGGAAGTTAACTCCAAGTAGAACATAATTATACAATGACTAGCATGAGGCCCTGTCTATGATCTACACACTCCATAAATTTTGACATTATTTACTAATTACCCCATTCATATTTTATACAGACCACATGTCACTGAAGTACTTAGTAAATAATCTCGTTTTATAGGGGTGCATTTGTTATTAGGTTATGTTGTTTCAGGAGTTCAATTTTATAGTGTTGGTTAAGCTAGGAAAAAGTAATTCTGGTCCAAACCATTTATCAAGGATTCAATCAAGAGAGGATGCATAGAGAATTGAAGACACAATGTCAGATACACAATTATTTAAGTTAATCGCATGCCCTCGACTTAAAGGATGTCTCTGCTCTCTTATGCATAGGCACCGAGGGAATGAAGGATTTGGATAGGAAACAACTTTCCATTCATCCCACGCCTTACATGTTGATAAGTAGTGATTTATGAAAACCGGGCGGGGATGAAGTTTTGTGCTGGTGTGTGCTTGAACATGAGTAGTAAGCAATTATGGAAGAGATCTGACTGATGAGCAAGCACTGGATGGATGTATTAACAAACTAATGCAACTGGATGAAAGGCATGCCATAGAAAAATGGAGTCAGAAGCAATAAAAGTCAGGAAAAGGCATGGTATGACAGGAACATTAAGGATAAGAAGCTTGTGGTTGGGCAACTGGTACTTCTATATGATTCAAATTTCTTGCGCCATCCTGGAAAGCTTCAACTGCATTGGTTGGGACCATATGTTATAACTTTTATACTTGATTCAAGTACTTTCCATTTAAGTTATTTGGATGGAACATGGTTTCCCAATTACTTTAATAGGAGTAGGTTGAAGCCCTACTATAAATAAGTTTTATTTGTGTTTGTAATAAGGAACTATCGCCACTTAGGTTAGCTTTCTTTAATGCATTTTAATTATATGTGTTTCCTTTATCATTTTTATGCTTTGTTAACTTAGTTTAGTGTTGTGTATACTAATCGTGTTTGCGCACTGTAAGCTGATTACTACCTAAGTGTTTTCATGTGTAGAGGCCACACATACTTTTAGTGTAGGGTGGATTATATACAAGATCCAAAGACCTAAGTTAGAAAATTGTCACAGAAGGGCATGCATAAAAGATAAATCTATACAAGTACTCAAGGGAAAGGCATAGATAGAAAAAGATTACTAATAATTACGTGACCACTTGTGGATGGATGCATATCAGTAACGCGAGGTAAGATGTAGTAGTGAAAACTACTTAGAAGAAGGTGTAATGGCAAAGTACTTTGGCACATGAGGGCGCGCGAAAGGAAGTCTATGGCCAAAAAGTAGAAGGTGTGCTAGAAGGTTATGACTATGGTGTGGAGATAAACAACATGGAAAATTTTCCAAACAATGAATTAATGTTGGGTGAGGTGGTAGGTGGAGAGAAATAAATGCTAATGTTTTTGGGAAACTATATAAGGCGGCATAGTAAAGTGATTTTAACCTTTTGCGATCAAAGAGCATATGAGTGATTTGATCACAAGTGATCTAGTGGATGAGTTGTGAAGTACAGAGAGCTATGAACTAGTTGTATTTGTCACATCTATCCAGGGGTAATCTTGCACTCTATTTGGTGAAGTGTTTGAGAGAAGCTAAGGCATGCGGGGAAGAATATTGATGGTTAGGGTTTGGTGTCGATCTATGGCACGTGGAGTTAAGTTGTAGAGCTTAAAACAAGTGAAATAAGATGCCTTTTTAGTAGATATGGCACCAAGAAGAGCATCTGGACCTGGTACAAGGGGAAATAAGAAAAAGGAAGTTGAGGTGGAAGTCGAAGATGCTCCAGAGAGTAGATTTTCTGAAATGCAATACCCATAAGGTGTTTTCATGGGCTGCGATTGGGATTCACACATTCACTTTAATGTTAGTGATTATAACCACAGAACAAGGATACCAAGGAGGAATTGGAGAAATTACTTGTGGTAAAGACGCTAAAGAGAACATTGGATGACATGACGGTCTACTGACGATGCAGGTGAAAAGTTATTGGCCAAGGTAGGAGTTTTACAGCTATATGAGCTCCCATATTTTGGAAAACCCAAGAAAAATACCAAAGTGGCTCATGAACAGAGTTTATGAGGACTTATTCTATTTTGTTGGGCGTCAAATGAGGATCACCGCACCTTTGATTGGAATTTTGACAGGGCTAAGGAGTTTGGGTGTTGAGTTGATTAGTGACCTCACCGATAAGGAGGCCATAGAAAAGACAAATAAGGTGCTTGGATACCTTAAAGGAGGGTGAGGGATGGACGTCCCTAAATTGCAGAAGTATTTAGTTATTCAGCAAAGAGCCCATCTCCTGACAAAGTTAAACAATTAAGAGCGTTGGTCTTAGGTAAAAAAGGCTTGTCTCCATGTTGCGAAGAAGATGACAGAAGGCTTTGTCTATAATTTATCAACTTTTATTGCTGAGACAATCATTAAGGAAGCAAAGGAAGGTGATAAAATCAGTTTTGGCGCTATACTTCTATCATTAGTCTGTATTGAAATTAGAGTTCCCAATGGGCCAAAAGACAATATATGGCAG
This sequence comes from Taxus wallichiana var. yunnanensis, assembly GCA_018340775.1. Taxonomy (NCBI): domain Eukaryota; kingdom Viridiplantae; phylum Streptophyta; class Pinopsida; order Cupressales; family Taxaceae; genus Taxus; species Taxus wallichiana. The sequence continues at coordinate 643,007,231 of CM031241.1, read as the reverse complement.
TTTCATGAAGAGAATAAGTCCTTGGTGAAAGATTTACCAACTACACTTGTGATGGATCAATGAGTGGACCCTTCAAGCAAAGGTCAGAGATGTGGTATGAGCGCCTTTGCATTGCATTTGAAGAAGAGTGGAGGATACCCAAGGAGGTACCTTCGATATTAGATAAACAAGTACAATTTGCAGTGTACCAACACTTCTATATTGGGTGCTTCGAGATGAAGGATGGAAAATGGGGCCCTTGGTGTAAGTTGTTATATGCCTTCACTACGTGATATTTCTAATCATTTGTACATAGATTCTCTGATGTGCGTCGATTGGTGTTTAATACTGACAAGGTAGATTGTGCCTACCACACATTGAGGAAATCTTACGTTTAGCCTGGTAAGACCGTGTATATTGAAAGAATGATTTCAGATGATATTCACATGAAGGTTGTAAGTGTTTCCATTAGAAAGATGGGCATGGTTCTGGTATATATACTTGAATCCTAAATATTAAAATGGTAAGTATCTGGAGAATGAATTCATGCTCCCTGGCCCGCCCAAGGGAAATCATACTTTGGGCACTTTAGAGGAAGAAGATGTTCTACCCGTTGAAGAGGAAGAAGAAGAGGAACTTCATGAGGATATTGGTAGCCTGGAGCATAGGGGCATAAGGCACCCTACAGCTGGAGAGAAGAGAGAACATGAGGTGACCCCTCCATTGCAGGAACGAAAGGATGAAGAACTAGAGACGGACGCCCTAGAGATGGATGCAGAATAGACAACTGAGGAGCCTCGGTTTAAAAGGGTGTTAAGAAGAACAAGGGCTCAAACCGGCTGGAACATCACAGCCCCTAAGGATATCACCTAGGATTTCACCTCAGAAGGTAGGGCCAGAAAAGAAGAAAAGGCATCCAGTATATAATGAAGAAGGATGAGGAGCATGAATCCTAGGAAAACGCGCTGGAGTAATCCAATATAGCCTGAGAATATAGAAGATCCTCATGGAGATAAAATGAAGAATACCAAGGAGTGAAGGAGATAGGAACAGAAATAGATAAGGGCGAGTTGCGTTCGGACACACCCCATACTACACCGAAGGTAAAGGACCAATACTAGATTTGGGTGCCTGTGTTCCAAAGCTTGAAGCTTAACTATGAAGGAGAAGGAGAGCGAGGACTATAAGACCCCTTCATTTGGGTATGTAAATGACCCAACCAAAATCATACACGCCAGGTTCCAAATCACATTGGAGGCCAAGAATTTGTATGGCTGGGAATTCATGGAGGAAGAGATGGCAAATGCGCCCACACACAAACAATTATCTTGGTCTATGCAGACTCATATGGATGAGCTTGATTTCAATGTATGTGAAGAGTCATGTGTTTCATGCATAATGAAGAAAGCACCCCATGTCAGGAATGTAAATGGAAAGCCCATTGTCATGTCAGATGAGCAGGTGAGTAATGCTTTGGTGAAGGTATTTACAGAGGTTATGCGCAGGAACATAGATAAAGCACAAACCATTCGGGCCTTGATAGAGGATAACAAAGATAATGATAAAGAGATAAAATGCCTAACAATAGAAAAGGAAAGGGCTAAGGAAAAGGAAGAAGCTTTGGTAAGCATAGCAGAGGAAGTTGGGGATGACATTTTGAAGGTAAGGCCACACCTGGAATCACAAGTTCCAGAAAATTTTCCTTCTACGATGCATTACATACACACACTGGTGAAGATCGTAATGGATGAAGGGACCGTGTGTATGCCTACACCAAAGGATGTTGTAGAGGAGGTAGCAAGGGAAAAGGCCACTATTGTGAGGAAACTCACAAGTTATGAATCCTTGTTGTAGGACCTAAAGGAAAAATTGAAGAAAGTAGATCTAGCCCTGAATATGTGCGCGGCGCAGATGCAATTGTTAGGACAAGGACCATTGAAGAAGATAATGAGGTCTTAAAATCAATGAAGTATGAGATGATTGGGTGGGTAGAAAGGCTTTCTCTAGTAGAAGAAAAGCGCAAAGCGCTTACAGACACCCAAGAACCACACATGGATAGAATGAAAGAAATTGGGAAACTCATTGCCAAAAATGGATTACATGGAGGGGATGATCTCTAGTATGGCTAACATTGTTAGGATATTATAGAATGAGAAAGAAGACATGACTCATGATGAGCTGGAATCCATAGTGACAGACATCCCAGATAAAATAGGCAAAGCGTTGAGTGATTAGTAGGAATTAGAAGTAGAAATTAAGAGTGAGTATCAAGAGTTAATACTGCTTGTAGAGGAGTAGAGCGCATAGTAGTTCGTTATTCTTTTTACTCCATGTACTTATTTATTCTTTCATTTCTTATTCTAAATTTTTGGAGAGATAAGTGTGATTACCCATGTCGAGGGCGGCAATGATGTTAGTGTGGGGTAATGTTGAGTTGAGGAAAGTGCAGCTCTAGGATGAATGTGCATAAGGTTTGGGTGCGTGGGAACAAGGCGCGCAGGAGCGCGCATAAGTATTATAGAAACAGGGTGCACCCGGGAATAGGTGGAAACATGAATTAGCCGTTTTTAGTGAAAGGATATTTTTGGACTTGGAATACTGAGCACATAATGACATGAAGACTTGCAGGCCACACAAAGGCTATTTTGGACAAGTAGGAGTTCGAGCGCCATGTAAATTCTTGGGCTAATAATAAGATCTGTACTTAGAATTAACTATAAGAGATCTATTATTAGCACTTACATGCTTTGATATTACCTTGTAAAGGCGTATGGTTATTATTAGCATGTAGCCTATTTTTGGAAGGTGCATAGGCAGTGAAGGGCAAGTCCCCACCCCTATAAAAATGTATTGATTTGCACGGTTTATATATACCGTTCTATTGTAAAGTTATGTTGTTCGTTTGTATGTGTGCATGACTCATGGTGACATTATTATTATGTATGAGGATTTTGTGTTTTACAGTACTTAATATGATGAATCTTATTGGCTAGATATTGGTGTTAGATGTAACTAAACATGGATCTTGCATGGTAAATCTCATTATAGTCATTGTTTAGTTAATCTTTCTTATGGTTAAGATCTAGATCTAGTTTATTCATTGTGGAAAATTTAATATCCTTTATGAATCTGAACACACACACACACACACAATCATTCTAACATTTTGGATAAGCTTATCTAAAGAGGGACACGTACCCTTGCGTGCTTCGAGTGAACGCTTAGTTCAACTGGGTGATATGACAACGTGCCTTGGGATTTGTGAGTATATTCTAGGCTACATCACGTGCTAATGCATTTTGTGTATTTTAAATAGCATACGTAAACATTAAATAACCTATGGTCTTTTCCATCCTTATTCTACAACTCTAGCTTGTCCTAATTTCCTCTCAAAATATGATTTGTTAAATATATCTCTTATAAATGGTGTGTTGAACATATTGATTATTGCACTAATTATTTAGGATTGGAATGCTTTCATTTACATCTTTCATATAAGGTTTAGTTTTATTAATCATTTTCTCCTCATATTTAGGGTGTCGGTTTAGGATCTCAAATACTTTGTGTTACATATTGAACAATATGGGCAGGGAAAATGAGTTTGTAAACCCAATTTTGAGATAAGTTACATGAAATTTTAGTGGAACATTATTCATATAATAAACATTATCTTAGTATGCAAGGAAAAAAGTATATATTTATTTCTTTGTTTGAGAAATGTTCGAATTCTTAGAGTAAAATGATTGAAAGGTGTTCTTTATCAAACCCAAATATGAGAGTTCCAAAATTCAATTCTTATATTTTTCTTCATAGTAAAATTAATTTTCTTTGGTGGTGTATTTTTCCTCTTTTTTTCTCTTACCCAATGGATCTGATTTCCATCATTTATGTTCAGATGCTACTCTACAATTTTGGACGCATTTTAAGTTATCTCATCAAATATTGAATGTGTATGCATAGGGAAAAGTTATGTTCATGCACGTGTAATTATTTTTTTGGCATACTATTGTTGGCACATTTGTTAATAAAATATATCATTTTCTCTCAAAGTTTCTTATTGGTAAATGGTCATTCTCTTTGTAGATAATACAAAACCTATTAATGGAAACCCCTCCTTCATTACTATATCCTAAACAAGTTCTAATGAAAGATTTTCTAGTCCCCAAAGAGATCCAATTGCTTTAAATGACCTCCCATATTCATTCTTACCCTAGGTTGCTACAGAGGAGAGTTTCACCTATGGTGCTCAATGTAATTTTACATGCAATAGATTCTCTGTATTTACCATTACGATTGTATATTCGATATTTTGAGTACGATATCAAAAATTCTATTTCCTTCCCATATGATTTCTAATAGTGCTTTCCATGCTATGTTGTCCCTAATAAAGAAGGTTGATGAAAAATACCTCTGACTTGATGCATTATGCAAATTCCTCCATTAATTAGGATATTACCAATACTATAATGGTGGTAATGCTTGCAATAAATTAGAGCTATGTTTAACGATGACCTTTTGGCATGTAATGTTATGTCATTTCTATCCCTACTACATATTCCTTGTGTGTTTATATTAGCCCAAACATAGATATTAGGCCATACCTATAATTTCAATGCACACATTATTTACTTTTAGTACACTATATCCTTGGATAAATATGTTGTAACATTTTCTCCTATGTATAAGTAAAGTACAATAACTTACAAAAAATTTCCTCCTTACCTACATTTTAGTCTCCCCGCATAGTGTTCTTCTCTTATATTTTCTCCTATTTGTACTATTCAGGTGTTATTTACTATCAACAATATGTAACGTTTTAATATTCAAAATGCTAAACACCTCTTTTGTGTTCACATATATTTAGATATATTCCTTGCTTTCATGTATTTGTTACATACTTTAAAAGTTGTGCACACGGTCCTCATCACGTTTCACGCCATGTATTGTGCAAACTATGTTGGAGAGGATGCGATGGACTGTATACTATCTTAAACTATTTCAAATTTGTGTGAAGTACAACTAATTGGGTTGAGTATTTGTGTGTTGCATTTGGTGAAATAGCCACAATAGCTCTTGATGACAATCATGTCTACATATTCCTAACATCATTTGTCACTGATTCATAAGAAACTTAGAATTAAAGTTTTGAAATTATTAATTATTTAGCCTTTAAAAAACCCAAATCAAATAACCATACAAATATTAGGATTGACTAATTTAAAAAAAAAAACATAGGGAAAAGAAAAACATTAACATTAGATTAATTTCCCTTGTGAATGTAATGTTTTGTAACACTCCATTGACATGTACACATAATGTGGTTAAGCTAGAGAGGAGAATGTGCAAGAGGAAGTGTGGAGCTACTACTCTTAAACACCTATCGGGGTCGTTAATAATTATTAATGATTTTAATCCTTCACTTTCATTTGTATTTATATTTGATTAAATCTCTTTCCTAATAAACTTTTCACTCTTATTCTCTTTGGTGTAGCTTGCAACCAAGATTCTTCTACTTTTTTAGCTTTCAACAAGGATTTTATATGCTAGAGAACTTAGATTTTGCTATTATGAATTTCAATGTTCATGTTGAATCTACCCCATAATCAACACAACGATTTAGATGGGTTTCTAAGTTCGTTGATGGAATATAAAGCACAAGGTATGTTATTGTCCTTGGAAAAGGACACATTAGAAGTTCAAATTGAGATGATAACATCAAGTTCAAATGGCTTCAGTGGTCAAGGAGATGAACATCAAATAAAATCAAGGTCGTTGTATTTAGAACCGATGCTTACATACATATAACACTATCTAATTATAACATAGAAGAGGGTGAATATGCCACACATGCACCTGCACCATCTTGTACTATTACTGTCCTTGGTCTCCATATTTAGTTTCTTGGGTTGTGTAAAAGCTTTGCATCATGTCCCTTTGGTATGTGTGTGTGTGTGTGTAGAAAAATATGGAGTCATGCAATTGGCACATGAAGTATTTGACTAAATGACCAAACAAAATGTGGTTTCATGGATAACATTGATCATGGAATATGAACAAAATGGGTTTGTCAAAAAGGCCTTAGAAAATTTCCAACAATTGTAGTTAAGAGTTGTACAACTAGACCCCACATCCTTTGCCATCATCCTCCCAATCTGTGTCAAAATGAGAGCTTTAGCACATGGCATGGACAACCATCAAAGCATAATGAAAAGATGATTTTTTCAGAAGTAGTTATTGGTCTCTTGTAAACATGTATGCAAAATGTGGAAGCATTATGTCAACTATTTGACAAAATTCTTCGAGCACAAAATTATTCATTCACAAGACCATATATCTCTATAGATCATCAATGAATCGATGGTCCTGCCCAAATCTATGTCAGGTCTATCCTAGAGAGAGATATGGCACAACGCCATATCTTACCCCCAGGTGGGAGTGTAACAAGAGAACCCTCACCATTCTATAGATAGACAACCATCCCTCACCATTCTATAGATGGACATTGATGGGTGCCTATCTATATATAGGGGTGCTATCGTGTATGGTTGAGTGCTCAGAAGTCCATTGATTGTGATTGCTAGATGCTAACTATATTCCATATGCAGGTGTACATTATCTTTGTTCTTTTAAATCATTATAACATGCTTCTTTCTATATGAATCGATATTTATATAACAAGGCCATGATATGGCAAATCTGCTAACTATCGAAGGTGCATTATCATCGTTCTTTTTGTGGTGTTTATATTGTTATTTATTACGAGGATTTGTGGTGTTTTTGTTGCATTGGTGATGGTGTTGTGGAATGTATGAGACAAATCCATTTGCTAGTAAAGTAAAGTTGTATGTGGGTAAATAAAAGCGTTCATATTTGTTCTGTAGTAGTTCTTGAAATAGTAGCACTTGATTTTAGCTTTGCTCCTTGTGAGTTTGGTTTTTTAATGTTGGGGAACTTCTATTGGTTTTTGTGTAGATTATCACGAAATACAAGTGAGTTAATTGTTTTCCACCTTGACAAGTGCATAGGCAAGAGCGAAAGATAGTGGGTAGTGTTGGTTGCGCAAGGTGACAGGTGTCAAGCTTTATGACGAGTTAAGGATGTCATCGACAAGCATAAACCTCATAGCAAATATATTATTATAATTGATCAAAATCATAAAAGATCCAGAGGAATTGAAAGGAAATTACGATTGAGGTTGTAAAAAATGTACATAGTTTTTATTTAGCACCCAGTTTCACAAAAAATAAACAGATGTTGAAGATCTTTAGTTCTGAACATTTTTTATATAAAATTATTTCATGTACAGAGTTATAGGTCGAGACGGAGAAATTCATCAAAGAGGTAAATGGGATGTGCAATTTAGAAAGGGAGCTAAGCCGCAAAGCATAAGAAAATGTCTAGAAATATTTACTGCTCATCTCAACTGACAATGAAAGAAAACAATTCATAGTTTTCTCCACCTTTGCAAAAAATCATGAAAGCTTTGAGTCACCAGATTGGCACAACTAAAAGGAAACATTTCAAAATCATGGAAGTGATTATGTGTTCAGTGTTTTACATACACTATGTCTTACACCACCATCGTTATTAAAGAAATTTGCGAACCAATTGAAGACCTGGTATGTTGACATTGACATAGTTGAGGTGATAGTTTTATTGTTTCCTTTCACTAGTAGAAAAATGTTTCATATTGATTTTGTGCTCGAGTGCAAACTGGTGGATAATTTTGGGAAAGGGACTATCTAAGCTTGAACAAAATGCAGCGGTAGAATATTAAAATAGTTACTACTTTCCTTTTAAAATTTCATACAAACATTCATTTTGAAGACTACAACTAGTTCTTGCTTAACTCTCTGAAGCTATTGAGTTGTCGACATCAAGGCAGCCACATTCATTGAATGGTGTCTTTTCAAGTCTTCAAGTTCGGACTGCCATAACATTTTCCTTTCCTTTAAAGCCTCCTCATACGCCTATTGCAGCTCAATGAGATGAGTCGTCCCGTTCTCAGTAATCTCCAGAGCTCTCTTCTCAGATTTTTCAAGCTTTGCAGAAGTTTCTTCCCTAAGTTTTTTAGCCTCTTGCAAAGACTCCAACGCTTGAGCAGTCATTGTCTCGGCTTCTATGAACTGTTCCTTTGTCTTCTTTGTCTCTTTTTAGACCTCCAATGCATGCGCCCTTTCAGTCTCAACTACAACGTGTTCCTCCTTCGTCTTCTTCAGTTCTTCTTGAGCCTATCAACTTGTTACTACAGCTCAGATACCTTGGATACACGTTGAGCCAAATCTCAGTGCAAAAAATAAAATCTATGAATATATCACTAAGAAAACAAAGTATTCCATGAGAAATATCAGTTAAACCAAGCGTTCCTGGAATTATCTCAATGAAAAGAAACATTTTCTCAAATTATCTCAATGAAAGTAAGTACGAGTGAACCTCAATGAAAATAGATGTCTCGTGATAAAATCTAGATAAAAATGCTTCGCAAAGACAAAATGTTCTCGTTACATGCACAGGTTGAAGCCAATGTTAGCTGGAGGGGCACTTTTCAGCTTTATTAATGTAGGGAACAAAAATCAATTCATTTAATCTTTGTTTTTTGTTCTGTCATTTTCTTGATCTCCATCTTCGGTGAGGGATGGTTAGCTCCCAGTGTCCTAGTTTCTCGCTAGGATTTTCAGTATGACTAGGAGGAGTTGTCTGACAGGAAGCATTAATTCACTGGAGAGGAAGTCAAATATGAGTCGGCAAAGAACCACCTATGAAATTTTAGCCGTACATGGGTGGCTGCAGCTAAAATCCAGTGGGGGTGTGGAAATTGTGAAATGTTCGATTTTTCTGGAGGAAGGGAATGGTGAGAATGGGGGTATGTAGGAGGATGTAAAAACCCTTATTGACAGAGACAGACTATTTATGAATATTAATACTAATAACACAGTCGATATAGAGGAAATAGGTAGTTTGTTAGCACAACTTTTATTGGTAGTATATATGTTTTGTTTTAGTAGTGATGGCAGTCTTTTAAGATTCTGACTGCTTTCCATCGATTTATATATATACAAATACACATCACAATGATTGGTCATGATTTGGTAGGAAAGGGTTTTTGATTCTGGGATGCACTTGAATTTTCAAAATGTGATCACTGAAAATGTTAATATAGAACAATGGCAGATTGAGTTTGGGGCTAGTTGAAAGACGAATGTAGAACAACCACAGTTCATCATTTTGGACAATTTGAGTGGTCTTAAAAAAAAAGCAAGAGGCTTCGAGAGTGGATGACAGAGCCTAAAAGGAACCATGGAAAAAGAATCCATTTACTTATACATTGACAAGGTTTTGTATGTAGAGCCCCCACAAAAGCTTCCACCCGAAGAAAGTATCAAGCCCAAAGGAACTCTGGTTGCTATTTACAGCTAGGAAAACAATTGTCTTAGAAGTAATGAAAGATTATGGGATTAAAATTTGTAAAAATTAGCCCATTGAGTCCCTTTCTCTTGAAGTAGACATAGAAATGGATGTAAACTCTATATTGCAAAATCAAACACAGGTCATGCAGATGGCACAGATATGTATATGTTGTCCTCTGTTTTTTGAAGTGATTGGAGACCACATTTGTAAATGAGAAAACAAAGTTGAAGGTTATGAAAAATTATTTGATTGGCTACAGACAAGAAGGACCCTTCCGCAGTGACAGTCAATTCATTGAAGGAAAGTTCAGTCTGTGTGTTGCTGGCAACAAGTTCTATCTATGAAAATTAAACCATCATTATGTAGGCGATGATTCAAACAATTACTATCCAACATAGATAGACTGAATTTTTCTTCAAGCAATTGAATTGCATAGCAATTACTTATGTCAAATCCAAAGAGAGAAAAGAAGAAATGTATTGATTCAATGATTTGCGTTAAATATTGTATTATCCATCATTTTTAAAGCAATACGAGATTAATTTCAAAAACACATTTCAAATATCAAAACAGTAATCGTCAAGCTTGCCCTGACTTGTTTACATTGTCATCTTAACCAAGCAGTAAGTGCAATGGCACAAATATCTAGTCGCGTCTAACAAAATATTACGATACTAGAGATGTTTTTGCAAAAGCCATGTTTGGTGATTGCAATGAATCTCCATATTCGCACATTTTCCTCACTTTTAAACCATAGGTTTTTGACAGATTCTATGCAGGTTTTTGACAGACTTAATTCAAACTGTTTGATGAAATATGGGTCAATCTGAGATCTGTGTCAGACATCGCTTCAGATTTGTATAGCCTAACATCTAAAATCATAAGAACATGGAAAGGAATAGAAACTGAAACAGATCAGGTACGAAAACAAGCATAGTATGAAGAACAGAACCAAACAAAAATGGAATGAGTTTACATGCCAACTGTTAGATGAAATTCCTCAACTAAATTACAATGTCAGAGCAGCCAACAAAACCGCATAATTCTATTTTGAAGTTTTTAATGATATATGGTTTGCATATGTTCTGGGAGACGAGCCATTTAGGTTTGGCACAAAGGCATGCGGCAAAACATTTTTGGTTTGTCATTGTTAGATATGTTTAGTTTGGCGATGGTGATCATGAGAATGGCCATGAACAATAGTTACTTCACAAGGTCCCATGATCTTCACCATGCCGATGCTTTTACTGCAATTTTCACCACTTTTTTAGTGCAGGGCTACATGACCTTAAAAAAACCCTCTCTCCACTCCGTAGGTAATCATATAAATCATATGTGAACAACAAACTTGCTTTTACAGAAGCTTTTTCTAAACCCAAAACTATATTTTTATAAGTGGAATCGCAATTGTTTCTACGACGAGGGAAAACAAGTGTCATTGTCCTCAAAACATGGGGCATTTCTGAGAAGGCAAGCAACTAGAGCGATTTCACTTCTACTACAGAACCTGACACATTCACCTGCACTTTCTTCAGCTTCTCCAATGAAAAGTCATTGCTAAAATCAAATCTATACTCTTTCTGCACTTTCTTCATATTCTTTAATGGACACATCCCTTTCATACTCCAATGATATTTACCCCTTTCCTGTCATGCATGCAAATCAAGTTTAATGAAACTCCACAATAACAATAATAAATTTGGAAGATGCAGCAAAAAATTACTTACTTTGAATTCTCTAATATCCACGGTGAGTTCCTCCAGGCTGGGAAAATCGTTGAGGGCGCCAATACACGGCCAATCGAGATAATCACGGGGTTAATTAAATAAATTTTTTTAGTGGTTTCATACCTGAAAAGATTTTTAAAAGATAGAATTCCAAATTGACGGAGAGAAAAATGCAGCGGGTCAAGTGAATCTGGTTTTTTGTCAAAGCAATGAAGTGACCAGATTAAATGCAATCCAGGACAATTTCTTTTATTCACAAACAATGTCAAATAATGATGTGGAAAAATTCAAAGATCTCCAGGGAATCCATTCTTGAGCCCAACAACACCAATCAAACATGTCATAAACAGTGACAGTCTTAAATGCAATGGAGGACAAATTCTTTCTCACAAATAGTGCCAAATAAAGGGATTGGCCAATGAAATGGAACTCAAGTACAATATTGGAAAATTAAACTTTAGCCCAATTTCAAAATAATCCACATGGCAACATTTGATTGAGGAAAGAGAAATAGATTAATGAGAGAGGTGAAAACAATATCCTAGCCTTGGGCAGGGTAATAAATATTAAGCAATCAATAGCTTTATAAAAGGAAGTGTGAACGCAAGAAAATTAAAGACGACAAGTGCACGCCATGATTGTGATGGTCCAATCCTTCCGCACTTTCCTCGTACAGATGCTTCTGCACTCATTCCACACGCTTTCTCGTACAGATCCTTCTGCGCTCCTTCCACGCACTTTCCTGCACAAACCATACCCACTCATTTCTCTTCATCTTTATCCCTCCCTCAGACCTCTCTTCTCATCTCAAAGTTTATCACTTCACGGAGCCCTCCATTCATAGTATTTTCTTACGGTTCTGTTCAATCCAATTCCATGGCTTCAACTTCTACCCCAGATAAGAATGAGCTTACAAATCCTTTTGAAGAATTTGCACCGTCTACTTCTTCTAAACGGATAAAACAGCTGCCTTACGATGTATTTATTAATCACCGTGGCCCTGACGTGAAGCACACGCTTGCCATGGATCTCTATGATGCCCTTTCTGGCATGGGACTGAGGCCTTTTCTCGATTCAAAAGAACTTGAAACGGGAGACTTCTTGCCCAGAGAAATAACAGAAGCAATGAGCAGTGCTGAGCTTCATATAGCAATTTTTTCAGAGAAATATGCAGAATCCCCCTGGTGTTTGGCAGAGCTATCATTTATGCTCAAAACTGGCACCCCAATTGTTCCTGTTTTCTACTATGTTGACCCTGCCGATCTCCGATGGGTAAATAAAGGAAAAGGAGTCTATGCTCCGGCATTTTTGCAGCACGAAGAAAAGGAAGATACACCGCAGAAAAGCTTCAGGAGTGGAAGACGGCGCTCCACGAGGCTTCGTTTTATTGTGGCCACACCATTACCAACAAGGAGTGAGTACCGAATTCGGTTTTCCTATACATATTCTTTCTTATGCCTTTCCTGCTTGATTTATTTATTTATGAATTCGGGTATTACTTTCACTCTTAAGAATAATGTTTGCTCCATTTGGGTTTTATGTCGTTGTATGTTTAGTGAGGAGAGGGGGCTATTGAAGACTATTGTGAATGATGTATCAAGAGTAGTGAAATATGTCCCCTTAATTGTTGCAAAACATCCAGTAGGTCTGGAGAAAACCGTAGAAGATTTTGAAAAGACTATGCTTCAACCTGCCCAGCTAAGGCATCATAGTGTACAAATTGTGGGAATTTGGGGCATGGGTGGTTCTGGAAAAACCACCCTTGCTAAGCACATTTACAATAGTAAACATGCATCAATGGAGAGGTCTAGTTTTCTCTTTGATGTTAGAGATGCTGCTAGCAAAAATATGTTACAACAAAAACAGAAAAAACTTCTAGAAGACCTTGGCATGAAAGATGTGTCATTTGACAGTTGTGAAGAAGGCAAGGGGATTCTTGCAAAGCGTTTGAGATCTGTTCGTGTGCTCATCATTTTGGATGACGTGGATCATTTGGATCAACTGGATGCTCTATTGCCTGTGAAAGACGGCCTTGGATCAGGGAGTTTGATAATTGTTACAACACGGGAATTAGAAGTCCTTAGATGTTGGGGCATCTCTTCCATTTATAAAATGAGAACATTAGATCCGTTTCAGGCCAAGGAACTTTTTTGTTGGCATGCATTCTTACGGCCTTCTCCATTAAATGGATTTGAGGAGCTCGTTAAAAAGTTCTTAAATGCTTGCAATGGATTACCCCTGTCTCTCAAGGTATTTGGAGGACAGCTATATGGAAGTACTGCAAAGATTATTGGGAGTGTCAATTAGACAAGATCTATAGAGTATTGCAGAAAGACATAAAAGAGACGTTGAAAATAAGTTATGATGTCCTAGATGACGAAGAGAAAGAGGTATTTTTAGACGTGGCTTGTTTCTTCATCGGAGAGGAAATCAGTTTGGCAATTGAAGTATGGAACGGATCAGGATGGACTGGTTTGCACAGTTGGGAAAAGCTCCTGAATAAGTGTCTTGTGGAGTTAGATGAGGAGAATTGCATAAAAATGCATGATCACTTGAGGGATTTGGGAAGGGAAATTGCAAGTAAACATTCCCCCCACCGTCTTTGGCGTCCTGAGCAGGTTACTGATTTTCAGAACGAAGCAGAGGTGAGGTTAACACTTTTTTGTTGGCAGACTTTATTTTCTTGGGAGCATTTTTATTTTTTCCTATGTAAGTGTTTAATGTCATTTTTATATGTTCAGAAAAGAAGCATTCGAGGAATAATGATCACAACAGATGGATCAACTCGTGAGGTTTATGATGGACTTTGTGGTCTGGCAGCCTCTTCTCTTGGTTTAAAAATATTTGATGTTACAGGAGATTATGTGAGTCACATAATTGACAAATTAGTATCAAGAGACTTGGTCTGGCTTCGGTGTAGTGATTTTACTGGCTGTAGAATTCTTCCCTCACAACTGTCATTGAAAAAATTGAGGGTTTTAGAACTCTTTGAAGAAAAGTCGGAGGTTGAAGGAAATGCATTAAACGAATTGTGGGAGGTTGACAGCGATGTGAGTATTTTGATTTCTAGTAGTTTTAAAACTGTATTTCAAATTATTTATAATTGTTGTATGGTTTTCGTCATTCTCATCGAAAATGTGATGATTCAGGCTCCGGTGCAGTTACGAGAGTTGGTCATTTATCAATGTGTCAAAATGGAAAGATTTCCAAACTCAATAGGAAGTCTCGGGAATTTGAGAAAAATAGTCATTGATGGTGCCAGAAGAATGAAGAGTCTGCCAGAAGAATTCAGTTCATTGCTATCGCTGGAGCACCTGCAGTTAACTGATTGTGATGAGCTATCATCACTACCTAGCTGTTTCGGCGATTTGACTAATTTGCGGCATTTAGATTTGTCTGGATGCTCTTCCTTGAGGAGGTTGCCAGTTTCCTTTAAGCAGCTGACACTTCTACAGCATCTCGATTTCAGTTGCTGTTTTGAGCTCACTTTCAACTCAGACATCTTCGAAAACATGACAAAGCTGGAGTATTTGAACCTTGCCGAATGTTCCAAATTGGAAGAGTTGCCCAGTCACATCACAAATCAGGTCTCCTTAAGAGAGCTCTATTTAGAGAATAACGTGTTGAGGGAGCTACCAATTGATATCGGTCAGCTCAGCAAGTTGCGAGTGATGCACATAAAGAGTGAGTTGTTGACATGCTTGCCGAGCTCTATTGGGAATTTGTCCTCCTTGATCACTCTTTACATTCGGTGTCCCATGCTAGAATCTTTACCCAAATCAATCAGGCAATTGATTAATCTTCAAACTCTAAATATAGAGGGATGCCCAATTGAGGAATTGGATTTCGGGCAGGGGTCATTGTGCAACCTCAAGGAGATGTGGTTATCCTAGACAAGAGTGTCCAAGATTTCAATTTCTGAAGACTGTTGTCCCAGCCTTGAGACGCTCGATATTTGTGATAATGACAATTTGACGGAGATAGAAGCCCTACCAAGGACAGTCAAGGACATAACATTGGTAAGTTGTAAAATGTTGAACAACTTAAGGTGTATTGGTGGTCTGGAAAACCTTGAAAAGCTGATAATAGAAAGGTGTCCAGAATTGCAGGAGCTTCCAAGTTTAAAGGAATTAGCTTCTCTCAGAGAATTTAAAGTGGAAGGTTGCTACAAAGTTGTGAAAATCGACGGTTTAGAACATTGCAGATCATTGGAGCAGTTGAGAGCAGAAACAAGGTGGGAGGTGCCGGGTATACAAAGTTTGGAGCACATGGAGCGATTGAGGACGGTAGAACTCAGAACAAACAATATATCAGCTGTGGAACCTTGCATTCGAACACTAAAGGTAACAGTAAATTTTAGAAATATAATATTCCGATTATTTTCATCTGATTGTGCATTATTGACATGTGCAGAAATGTCCGGGCGAAATAATAGTATGTACAAGGTCTGGCCCTGATGCGGCTTCGCAACTTGTAAACACGTTCGCCTCTTTGAATCTCTCTATCGTTCACTCCATCGAAAACAAGGTAATCCAATACAGGTCTCGATGGCGCGCATTGGATTACCGAAGGAACATATTGACGGAGAAGCGTGCCTCCAATGCGATTATGATATGTTTTGTTACGAGTTGTGAGTTTCTCATTTCGCATTGGAATGGTATGCTTGAAATTATGCGCATGAGCGTGACGGAGGGTGAGGGTAAATGGGTATGGATAGGGGTCTTCACACAACAGTCTCATTGGTTCAATACAAAAGAGGCTTACAGTAATTCTCCCGCTGAGGTGGAAAAAGGATTGCTTGTGAGTGGGGAAGAAAAGAGGCTTATGGAGGCTTTGCAGCAGTTCATGGCACTTTCCGGAAGCTAATATTGTGTAAATTGTTATTCAATATGGTGTACATATTTTATTTTAGTTCTAGATTAGTGTCAAAGTGGTTTGAGTGTTCCATTTTCTTTCTTCCAAATTCCAAAAAAATTAATGTAAGATGTTTTTTTTTTTTTCAAATGTAGATAATTGCCACCAAACTATAGGTAATTGTTTAATGATATAAAATAACAAATCATTTTACTTTGAGTGTAGAATGTGTAGTTCGGAAAATAAAGTATTATTTTTGTTTTTTGATACATATATTTTATATACAAAATAAGGATGGGCCCATAATCATAATTTTCTCAAAACTTACAATTTATTTAAATTTTTGAATATATATATATATATATATTTGACTTTTAGATTTACCTTGAAATATTTTTTTGTATTTTTGTAATAGTATATTTCTAATTCATTTTTTTATTGAATGTTACAACATTTGATTTTAGTATGTTAAGGGGTTCAACATTTAATTTTTGTATTTTTCTACCAAAATATAGACATTTTTACATGATTGAGATGGAAACATTAAAACATAATACTTGATATAATATTTTATAATATTTTTTTGTAAGTGTTTTCATATATTTTTATTGGAGCGTATCAATATAGTAATCGAAATCCAATACAAATAGTTATAATACTAGCATTCACACACAAACATTTTAGTGAAGACAGTGCAAGAGTTGCAACAAAGACTTTAAACTTCATTGAGTGAAACATTGTAGGAGGAAGGAGGTGATGAAGAAAGAGTTTGATGGAGGAGAAGTCCGTGGGAAAAATGTTTAGGGGAACTAATGTGAAACACTTCTTTCTTATGACTAGGCACATGGACCAACTTCCATTTTTATGAATTGTTTAAATGACTAAATAGATGGAAAATGACGTGTCTTACAACTAACTATTTACACTCATTCACGTCAACCTTGTAATTACTTGTACACATTTCCCTTAACATTCCAATGAGAATAAAATCAAATAAATATAGCCTAACACATTCTTGTATTTATATTTTTCCTAAGTGGCTTCTATCTAACTAAAGACATGACACTTGGGTGCACTCTATAATATTTTTAAAAACTTATTTATCTCGCTAGCAAAAACAATTTTGGCTCAAAATTTAATCAAAATTTTAGACTTTGACTCATACCCAAATGCCTATAGCACACATTCTATAAATTGTTAAAAATTTCCAATTTTTACCGACATCTTTACTATAAACACACTCAACTTAATTAACAAGAACCGCATAGCAACAAGTTCCTACCTTATTGTTGAATGTTTGGTTTATTTTGTAGTTTTTTTGGTACTTCTAAGAAAATAATTTATTCAACAAAAATATAATATATATTTTTGATAGCTTTAAGGATTGTTTTCCTTGATTGAATTTTAGGTATTTCATAGTTAACATGTTGACAACCTAAGATTTGGGTTACTCTCTACTTAAGCACCATTTCTTGTCTACCAATTTATGTGTAAATGATAAAATCATAAGGGGGAATTCCCTTTACAATGTTTATCGAATAAGTTTTTACTCCCACTTCATATTTGAATTTGATAGCTAGAGAAACCATCTATTATATTATCTAGTATTTGGAAATATCCTTCGGCATTTTGTGTCAACTATTGAGCAATGAATATCAGTGAACAGGTTGTATACAAAGAAAAACTACATAAGATAATTAAAAAGTAAATAAAAGAAAACAAGCTACTTTCTTCGTATCTCCTTACAATCTCGGATGAGATTGTTGAAGCTTGGAATGAATCATCGAGCTTGTTGAATCTCTTGATCAAATTTGTTTGTGGATGTTGCAAAGATGTTCCTAATGGAATTAGATTGCAGCTATGAGAAAAGAAATTGAATGACTTATTTGATAGTTGATTCATGATCAATTGGACATCGTAACGATGTGTGAGATTGAATGATAATCCAACTGTTGGTGATAAAAAAAAATTCAGTTGGGAAAATGAGGTGTCTCCACCAATGTTCATGGGGCTACACCCTCACATTGAATGGTGCGAGTCCCATTATTGAATGATAGCTAATATAATCCTACCTAAATGTTGTGGGCTAGCCAAATAGTTCGGGGATAACACATGAACACTCCACTTAACCTGTGACAAAGTGATTGTACGGGGTACAAGGGAGGAAATCAAAGTGATGAGGGGAAAGGAGAGAAATTAGGAAAGGAAGATTACTTTCATGAGTAGGCCAATTACAGAGTTCACATCCAGTAATTGGAGTAGTTCAACATTCAATATAGATGAAAGCAACAATGAAGCTAGTGGGACCAATGAATTAATAAAAAAAGGTTCTTAGATTCATCTATCGAGGATGCAAAGTACCTCTCCAACACTATACTTGCAAAGTTCATAAAAGAGAGAAGTAGATGACTATATAAGCAAAGAAAAATGGAAGAAATGTAGATTTTATTTCATGTGCATTGATGACACCAAGTCCAACAATGGATCACAATTCACTATTGCTACAAAGAACTAAACTTTCAAAGGATTATTTTCGGATCCCTTGGAATGGAGAAGCCATCCCAATTTATAGAAATGTGAATTGACCTCTCATATCCCTCCATATGACTCTCCATGATCCATATTCCACTTATGACCTTTTATTTGCCATTAGAAAAGGCAAATTAAGTATTTCTCTTATAATTTTGAGAAAATACTTTTAGAAATTTGAAAATATGTCACTTAAGTGAATAGGAAAAAATACAATGATTAAGCTCAATGAAGAATTAGAAAAGAGAGAGAAGGAAGAGGGAAAGAGAGAAGGGTGGAGAAGATGAGAAACTCCAAGCATGAATGAAGATGCCTCCACCTTTGATGAAGATCAACTCCATTGATGAACCGATGAAATGCTCCAATACAGTCATGAACTTTGGATCTTTGAACTCTTTGACACCATGAGAAACCTTCTTCTAAATGATCAATAATTGTAGCCCATCAGGTATATTGAGTGAGGAAGTGAAGGGCACTTGATCACTAGACTACTGTAGATAATGAAGAATATCCTGCCACACTTGAACAAATCATGAATGAAGAATTTGAAGATAGAAACTGACCCCTGATGACCCTCCGCACACTGTTACACTGAAGGGAAACTCCAATGAAATTCACTTTGAACACTTTTCCCTTTGAAAACTCTTGAAACGATGAACTTCTGCACCTTGCCATGGATACACCGAGAAGAGAAATGATGAATAATTAAGAAGACAACCATTGAGAATATTGAGAAATAACTCCCCTTATTGAGAAAACCTTTTGATCCCTAAGACACTTGGAATGGCCTTTGATGCAAAATTGGCAACTTCCTCATTTTGACGCTTTATGCTTATTACATCAGGAATGCGGTAATCTACTTGAAACATGAGTGGAAAGATTTCTGAATACTTTCGATGAGAGAATGTGCGAAGTACTGAAATTTGGAAACTTTCAGCCTACTTCACCTATTTACTATTTTTAGCATGTCAACCATGAGTAGCCATTCTCACCATTTTACCATTTCTGTCAATTTCACCAATTTTCGAGTGTCTCGATCATGTGGGAATGGAATAAAGAGTGTGAATGCATATTTTTCTCGTACTTACTATTGTTAGTAGGCTCTCTCTAAGAGACTTACTAAAAATATAAATTAGCCTTCCCAAGTATTGGATTTGAATGGAACCATTTTTAGAATCTTACATAATTTGTCACGATGCTCGGTTAAAGTTTCAAGAGATTCGCCCCTTTGGGACCATGGGAAATTGAAAAATAAATTTTCTGGTGAGGTCTTCGATGCACTCTCCAAGCTGCCATGACAACCATTAATGGAGTCTCTAGAGTTTTGAAGGTGTACTTTTCACCTCATATTTTGATAAAACCAATGATTTTGATATGGGTTTTTTTCTTCTAATTTCATGTATGAATTTTCAACTCAACCTAATCACTAGAACAACAAGGAGATAAATTTTACAAATCGAGGGCATGAAAACGAGGGTTTCTTCTCTACAAAAAATACATGTTGTGCATGAAATTTCTATCACTTGGATTGTGAGGGTTCCCTGGAAGTCATGAAGAATGCAAAAACCTCATATCGACCTGTTCTTTGGTTTGAAAGATATAAAAATTCTTCGATCTAGGGCACGAAGTCATTCTGATGAAAAAACTACCTAAAATATTTACAATTTGTGATTTTTAAATGAATTTTTTTTCACCATGATCATGGAAACATGTGTGAAATTGATGCAAATGGAAAATGAGGGTGGAGGAATTCTGGAAATTTTTTGCCAAAGTTCTGGGTGAAAATGGAGAAATGTGGGGGAATGGAGAAAATGGATAAGTGTGAGTATTTATAGGCATGAGAGGGAGAGAGAGAGAGGAGGGCACATTTTTCTTCCCCCAATTATCCCTTTTGCAATGGGACAGTGGAACACCAAAATTTCTCCATAGCCCCATGGTGACAAGTGGCGGGCATGTCTGGCTTGGAAAGGGGGCTTAAAAATTTGCAAAAAGTGCTTACGAAGACCTCCCAAGGTCATGTGGTTAGTTTAAGATCTCAAGGTGGGGGATAATTTATTGTCCCTAATGTCCCTTGGAAAGGGATAGAGGGACACAAAAAGTGCACCTTAGCGCCATGGTGACACATGGCACTTTGAAATAAAATATTCTAATTACGAGAGCGTTCTTGAGAGAGATATTGAAAACAAAGTTACTGAATCTCCCAGGAGGTATTTTTGGAAACTTATTTATATGATTTTGAATAAAAAAATCATTTGGAGAAGAATTAGATGGGTCTCAAGGTCTGGTTCTTCCTGAAACCCCTTCAAAAATGACCTTCTTCCTTGGATTCATAGAGTGTGCCCACTAAAATGAGTTCCTTAGAACCTCCAATGTCTTGTGAAAAAAATGAATGTTACATCTTATATAGGATCATCTTATCTTTCCAATGAGTGATTTTTTGCCTCTTAACTCCTTATGAATCTCTCGCAATCATCTCGACGAAGAGGGTACTTGTTTTGACTTCCTTCTCCTCTCGGGGGTTGAGACGAGGTCATATGAAAAACCATGTGGAAGAAAGGGAGAGGACGAATTTTATTTTCCATATTATCCCCTTGGAAATGGATGGATGGAAACCAAAATCACATCTTATCTTGGTGATGAAAAGTGTCAAGCATGCGTGACATGGAGCGAGGGGTTAGAAAAATGCCAAAAAGTGCCTATCGGAGCCTCCCAGGGTCATATGAGGTGTCCATGAGGCATAAGGTGGGGGGTGCACTTTTATGTCCCCCTTGTCTCCTTAGATAGGGATAGAAGGACACCAAAAGTGTGCCTCATCCTCATGCTATCATTTGGCATTGAAACATTTAGCTAAGCATGGAGCTTCTTATACCTTGGAGAGGAGCTTGAAAATGATATTTCGTAGCTCCCAGATGAATTTTTGGGAACTACCTTATAATTTTTTGCCTAGAAACATAATTTTTAGAAGGAAAATATGGGTATAAAATTATGATTCATATTTTAACCTCCTCAAAATTTCTTTTTATCGGGACCGCCAGTTGTGCATGTGAAGAATGAGTTGTGGAAAGAAATGCATGGGTTTTGTGGAACATATGAGATTACCACCATGTAGAGTGTTGAATAATATTTCCATTGATATTTTATTTTGACCTCAAAATAATTCTAGAGCTCCGAAATCATCTTAGAAGCTTAGGTGATTTTTTAGTGTAAGCTCCTTTAGCCTCAAAACATTGTTTTTTCTGAACTTGCTCATAAACCTATGGATATTTCAAAAATATTCCTAAATCACTTGAAAAATGATCTAGCTCATGAATACACCTTCCTAATGAATTTATGACTTGAACTCGACTCTGAAGAATATGCACCATCCTTAAAAAGGCTAAAAATAGTCATTCTTAATCTGCCAAAAGATCCTCCTTGAAAGTCATTGTCTCAAAAGAATCTTGTGAGCTTGTTTTCATCTATTCAACACATGGGAAAGGGTGGGATCATAGAAATGGATACTAAATGGATTGGGATAGGCTTGGCACATGGGATGAATTGACCTAGAGGGGTGTTGGGGAAGGTTTACAATGAAAAATTTTGACACTAGGGTCCGTTGTCATGCTTGAAAATTTGAAATTTTCATGTTGCACATTTTGCATGAAAACAATTGGATATAGCTTGGTGAAATGATTTGGATCGAGCACAAAAAGGACATAACATGCAAGAATCCCAGAATCTCAATACATTTTGTGGACCAATTCCTTATCCATTGGGCTATAGAGTCATTTCTTCCAACACACAAAAAACACGCAGAAGGGAAAAACACAAAAAATAAGAAACAAACAATGGAAAAGGGAAATTATGTTATAGGGGAGGGGTATTTACAGAGGTGGGGAAAGAATGTACACATACCTAGAAATGGGTTGGGAAAAGTACATGCCATCATGGAACAATGGGATGAAATATGATCTTTGAAGCATGAAAACTACTATCTGATCATACCATGCTCATGTGATGGATTTGCATGGCTTGAGAAGAAGAAGACACACTAGGACTCCATCTTCATATATGTATTGAACTGAAAAAGTTCTTGTATATGATGAAAAATTTGTCACCTTCTCTGAGTTCTTGAAACTCTTGCCTCTTGTAGCTTCCACTTGATGTCCTACATTCATGAGAAACCACTCCTCCATGTTCTCAAAATTGGAAATATTGACCTTGTCATGGAAATATACTTCATCCTTGGATTTCAACATGTAATCATCTCTTAAATCAGTGAGGTAATCAGAAGGAGTGAGAACAACCTGATTTCTTTCCCATTCAACAACTTCTTTGAATATCCCACTTTGTTTTTTTGAGAAAGTGCTTTCTAGAATAGGTACCACATCATTGACATAGAGGTCCTCGTTATCCTCAAGAAAATGTTGCAATATGGGAACATGTTCAAGACACATTAGATCTTGGGAAATGGTTAGTGCAATATGATTTTTAATTATTTCACAAGAGCCATGCACATTCTCGCTTTATTTTCTAGAGTAGTTGTCATCAATATCTATCCACTCATAGTCCATCTTGGTATCATTTTAAAACTTTCAAACCTTAATTTTGACATTGAATAATTCTTTACCCTTGAATGGATTTTTCCGTATGAACTCTTGTTCTTCATTGGTAGAGCATTCAAAGGTGGTGAGAACAAGTTGATCTTTAACACACTCCCAAGACTCTCGTAACTTTTCACTTTGTTCTGAACAACTCTCTTCATTATAAATTACCTCAATATATTCCCTACTAACCTCCTCCATGGTAGAGATTTTGTCTTCAAGGTTGAGAATATCCATAGTGGATTCAAGAATCTCGTTCCTTTCATATTCATGATTTTCTTTGAAAACCATGAAAGATTGTCCAAGGAATTGGGGAAGACATCAATCTCATCCATCTGCTCCATATCAGCATCAAACATTGATGTATCAAAATGAGAAGCACAAATTGAATTGTACCTATCTTGAATTTCCATATCCAGAGTCAAGATTTCTTGAGACTAAGTTGACAATATTTAGTTTCTTCTACATCTTTCAAGATGTCTTGCACAAACAACTCTTCCAAGTTTACCATATACTCATCCTTTTCTTCATTGGAATAATATTTGCATTGTGCCTCCATAATATGTTTGAAAATACGATCCACACATTTCCATGATTCATTTGAATATTCCCTACTAACCTACTCCATGGTAGAGATTTTGTCTTCAAGGTTGAGAATATCCATAGTGGATTCAAGAATCTCGTTCCTTTTCATATTCATGATTTTTTTGCAAACCATGAAAGATTGTCCAAGGAATTGAGGAAGACATCAATCTCATCCATTTGCTCCATATCAGCATCAAACATTGATGTATCAAAATGAGAAGCACGAATGAATTGTACCTATCTTTAATTTCCATATCCAGAGTCAAGATTTTGAGACTAAGTTGACAATATTTAGTTTCTTCTACATCTTTCAAGATGTCTTGCATAAACAACTCTTCCAAGTTTACCATATACTCATCCTTTTCTTCATTGGAATAATATTTGCATTGTTCCTCCATAATATGTTTGAAAATATGATCCACACATTTCCATGATTCATTTGAAACATCCCCGTTTACCTCCTCTTTTGCATTTTCTATCATCTAAGCCTCAATTTCTTGTAGGCACGGACATACTTAATTCACAACACCTTATGAAAAGGAGAAGAGTTCCATGTTTTATTGGAATGGTACTCCTTCGAGTTCAAAATCCATATCATCCTCTTGATGAGAAGCATAAGACCATGTTGGGGTGGAAATATGGGAATGATTTTCAATTCTATCTTGATTATCCATTATTGAATCCTATTTCTTACATGGAAGATGAAATACTTCATACTCACCTTGATGATCATTTTACTCCTTGGGTGGGACTAGTGGAGTCAATTCCTTGAAGAGGCCATGTTAAAAATTTTCATTTTCCTTGGCTTCAAGAGAGGAATTGACCTCTTCCATTTGGTCATCCATGATTGAATCGGGAGGGAATTGATTCTCCACATATATTCATTCCGTCATTCAACATTTCCTCATCATTTGAAAATTCAAAATTGGAAATAAAATTATCCATGAATACCTTGCATTCATCATCTCGAGTCCAAGGTGAAGGATGGATTTCTTGCACTTCTTCACAATTGGTGGAGTCTTCGGAAAGCATTGGATCTTCTATTGTCCAACAAGAACCCTTCTCACTTGAATTCATTGCTTCATTGAAGGTTTTGCTTGAGCCAAAATGAGTTGATGAATGAAATCTCAACTATCATGTCTTCTACATCATACTCCACTATGTCGATTGGATTCTCATGAGGAGATTCAAGGATATGGTCATATTTAGAAGAATCCAAGAATATTCTAGGGACGGACACCTTGTGGTGTGGAAATTCATCAGGATATTCTTGAGTTTCTTCATCCTTGACAACATGAAGTGCATCAAGGTGTTCATACCTTATTTGCAAAGTTAAAACATGCCTCCAAATTTCATGATAGGTCTCGAGGTCGAATTTACTTCTAATGCACTTAGAAATTTTTTTCCCATATTATCTTATCAAAATGTTCATTTCTTCATCAGTGTATGCAAGGAAATCATCTATAGAGCAGAAGAAGAAGGAATTTGTTCTTAATTTTATAATGAGTTTCAAGTGGTATCAAAATTTATCTTCAAAGGTATTCTACGCACCATCCTATCCTTCATCATCTTCCATAGGATTGATCAAATTCTCATTAGAAGGTTCAAGGATAATACATTCCTCAGAAGCATCCAAGAATATTCCATAAAAAACCTTGTAATATGGATAGTCATCGAATATTTATCCATAGGAAAAATCTCCTCTTCTTCTTCCTTGTTATGGAGTGCTTCAAGTTGTTCGTACATTTCTTGCAAAGCTTCAACATATTTTAGAATTTGAAGGTAGATTTGAGGATCGTAATTTCCTTGTACAATTCTCATAATTCTTTGCACATACTCAATCTTCAAGGTTGTCATCTCATAATTTCTATATCCAATGAAATCATCCTAAGGGAGGGTGATGAAAGACATGGACTTCAAGCTTTTCATTAAGATGTGCACGATTGAGAGCATTACCTTTTGTATATTCTTGTTCTTCTTGGGCTTCACACAAAATCTTGTATCTTCTTTATTCCTTTTTAATAGTTTTTTCCCTTCTTCCTCATCGGAAAGTTTTGTTTGCTTTCCTTTGTTTAATTGCAGGTTATTACTTGAAGAAAAAAACCTTTTTGTCGTTCTCAAATTTTCCTCTTTGCAACACTGGTTTAGAACCATGGCTAATCAACAATATTCATTTCTTGGCAACCATCTTCTTCTTCTTCTTTGATTTCACTCATTGATACTTCACTCCAAAGATATAAATTTCTTCATTTTTTTTACGGGAAACAAATGTGACACGGATTCATTCCTTAATGGAGTCACCTTTAAAAATGATTTTCTTTGAAATAAGATTTTTTTTTTTGAATATATACTTTTTTGTATTTTTGGGTAGAGATTCTTTTTGGGTGCACTTGGGAAAACATCTCCCCAGTGGAGTTGCCAAAAACTGTTAGTGAGAAATTTTTCAGTTGGTCAAATTAGGTGTCTCCACCAATGTTCATGGGCTATTCCTCTCGCATTGAATGATACAACTCCCATTATTGAATGATAACTAATCTAATCCTACCTAAATGTTGTGGGTTGGCCAAATAGGTTGGGGATCACACAAGGAAACTCCACTAAACTTGTGGAAAAGTTCTTGTATGGGGTACAAGGGAGGAAATCACAATGATGAGGGGGAAGGAGAGAAATTAGGAAAGGAAGATTATTGTTGTGAGTAGGCCAATTACAGATTTCACACCCAATAATCAGAGTAGTTCAACATTCAATATAGATGAAAGCAATAATGAAGCTAGTGGGACCAATGAATTAAAACACAAAGTTATTAGATTCATCTATCAAGGATGCAAAGTTCCTCTCCAACACTATACTTGCAAAGTGCATAAAATATAGAAGTAGAGGAATATATAAAAAAAAAATGGAAGAAATGTAAATTTTATTTCATGTTGATTGATGACACCAAGTCCAACAATGGATCACATCCATTATTGTTACAAAGAACTAAACTTTTAGGATTATTTTCTAGATCCCTTGGAATGGAGAAGCTATCCCAATTTATAGCAATGTGAATTGATCTCTCATCTCCCTCTACATTACTCTTTGCATTCCATATTCCACTTAGGACCTTTCCTTTTCCATTAGAAAAGAAAAATTAAGTATTTCTCTTATAATTTTGAGAAAATACTTTTACAAATTTGAAAATATGTCACTTAATTGAATATGACAAAATATAATGATTAAGCTCAACAAATACTTATAAAGGAGAGAGGAGGAAGAGGGATAAAGAGAGAAGGGGAGAAGATGAAAACTCCAAGAATGAATGAAGATGCCTCTGCCTTTGATGAAGATTAGCTCCACCGATGAACCAATGAAATGTTCTAATACAAAGATGATGAACGCTAGATCTTTGAACTCTTTTACACCATGAGAAACCTTCTTCCGAATGATCAACAATGGTATCCCATCAGGTATTGAGTGAGGAAGTGAAGGGAATTTGATCATTAGACTACCGTAGGAAATGAAAGATGTCCTCCCACATTGATAAAATCATGAATAAAAAGTTAAATATAGAAACCGACCCCCGATGGATCTCCACACACTATTACACTAAAGGGAAAATCGATAAAATTCATTTTGAATACTTTTTCCTCTGAAAAATCTTGAAATGATGAACTTCTGCATATTGCCATGGATACACCGAGAAGAGAAATGATGAAAAATTTAGAAGAAAACCATAAAGAATACCGATAAATAACTACCTCTACTTGAGAAAACCTTTTGATCCCTAAGACACTTCTAATGGCCTTTGATGCAAAATTGACAACTTCCTTGTTTCACTTTACGCTTATCGCATCAGGAATGCGGTAATCTGGCTTGAAACCCGAGTAGAAATCTTTTGTGAATACTTGGACCAATCGAGAATGTGTGAAGTACAAAATTTTGGTAAATTTCAACCTTCTTCACCAATTTACTATTTCTAGCATATCCACCATGAGTACCCATTCTATCCGTTTTTACCATTTCTATCAATTTCACCAATTTTTGAGTGTCTTGATCATGTGGGAATGGAATGAGTGTGAATGCACATTTTCCCGTACTCACTATTTTTAATAGGCTATCTTGTAGAGAATTGGTAAAAATATAAACTGATCTTCCTAGGGTTGGATTCAAATGGAACCAATTATAGAATCTTACATAATTCGTCACGATGCTCTAATTAAATTTTGAGAGATTTCGCCCACTAGAAGCATGGAATTTTGAAATAGAAATTTTTCCTGGTGAGGTCTTCAAGCATGAATCTATCATGACATCCATTAATGGGGTCTTTGAGTTTTGTTGGTCCGAAAATTTGTCGCTTGGACAGATCTATGGATAGACGAGCCAACAAAGGTGTGTGGCTTAGCCCTCTTTGAGTCAGCAAAGCGAAACTGGTTTATTGCTATTCTACCAGCAGGAATCTATGCAAGTCTCACAGATTCTGCCTTCGGGGGTTTGGGATCTCATCCCAGTAGAGTGTTTCAGGCTGCGAAAAGAAAGGAATGAAAGAGGGAAAAGAGAAAGAACAGATCCGAAGGAAGAAAAGAAATGAATTCCAAAGCAGAAAGGTCAGAAGATTTATGTTTTTGGGTTGGTAGTAAACAGAGCCAAACCTACTTGCATAAATAAACAAAGCAATACTGATGAGCAAATGACAGAAAAGTAGATATGAATCCAACAGATTAAACACATACAGATCTAACGTAAGGAAGATCTAATGCATAACACAGCTATTGAGCACAAAGTCTTAATATTTGTATTACTGTTTTCTTCTGTTACAAGAAAGCTCAAAGTCTTTCTCTCCTCACTTCTATTTTCATCTAAAAAATGTTCACCCCGAATACAACAAGTATTCCAGTATTTATAGAAGAGAGGAGAAGGAAAGAAGGCAAAAAGGAGCCAACCACCTATTTACAAAGATATTTACAAAATATCTAAAAGTCATGTTGACTTTTGACAACTTGATGGATGACATCATCCCATGATGCAACATGGATGATGTCATCATTTGTGCCAACACACTTTAGACATTTCAACAAAAGAGAGAAGAAGAAGAAGAAGAAGAAGAAGAAGAAGAAGAAGAAGCTACTCGTCATCGTCATCCTGCGGCCGAAAGGGGGTTGCCTGCTTCTGATGCTGCTCAGGAGATGATATGTGGAACTGAGCGCGGTATTCCAAAAACTTGTTAATCATGGGCCCAAATTGATCCTGTGATGGATCCTTGTGCCGTTCGCTGATTGCTTCGCAAGTCTCCCGCTCGCTTATGAGCTTTTCTGGGAGTTTAGAATAATCTTTCTCCGCCTCGATGAGGAACCCGATGAAGTCCCTACAGGCCAGCAGGTTGTTGATAGATTCAGTGTCAAATGTGACCTCTGGCCCCGTTCCTTGAGAAGCGATCTCCTTGAAGATCCGGATAGTTTCATCAGCTGATCTCATGGTAAAGGAAGGAGTGAGCAGCCCTGGAGACATGTTAAGGACAATTCACTCCATTTGATGCATCGCATCCAGGGCCTCTTCCTTCACCTTGTCTATCTTTTCCAGAACAAATTCCAGCTGATCTATCCGATAGTCCAAAGTGGACATGGTTTTGTTGAGGGCCCTTGGATGGATCGTGGTAACATTGACTTTTCGTGCGTTGAAAGGGATATGTTGGATGTAGACGCATAGTTTACACAACATAATGTTATTGCAAGAAGAAGGGATGCACAATCCAAACTGCGCCTTTATTAGCATTTCATCTTCCAGGAATGGAAAAACTAGAGATTTTGTCGGTGCATGAAAGCCTAATGAGTGCGCCATAGATAAGGCGCATGGAAAAGGGATGCAACATGGACGTTAAATGGCGCGCGCATGGGGCGCATGGTTCAACATTTGATATAGCACATGAAAAGGCGCGCCTTACATTGGGGGGATGTGCCTCATGATATGGCGCGGCGCACGAAAACTGCGCCATGGTGTTATCAATCGGGGATTTTGCCATGCTTCATAAGCACGGGAAAAGGGTAGATGCGCCATGAGGGCGAAATGCGCTTAGTGTTGATTTTCTTTAGGGGGGTAGATGCGCCAAGGAGAAAAATAGAAAACTAAACTCTTAAAGGGGGTTTTTTACATGATTCTTAGATTTCTTCTCCTCTCTTTTTTAACATGCTCAGTGGGCAAACGAAACGGTTAAAACCAAGAGGATTACAACCATGGTTTCAAGAAAATGACCTTCTCCAGCAGATCTGGAAAGAGGAAGGATAGCATGGGGGCAGACAGCAAACGGAGGAGGCTAGGCCGATCACATTTATATATAAACAACCACCCAACAAGAAAGAACCAAACCAGGAACACACCAGGAAATGAAAGCACAAAACGCACAAGAGAGAAATAACACCTCTTACCTGGATATATAGCAAAAGTTGCAACGGGTCCACAGGACGATGAAAATGACGGAGCAGAGGCTGACAAGTTCAGAACGATCACGTGCTCAACAAAAGTGAAAATGACATTTGGGAGCGCACTCACATATATATATAGAAAAACTGGTCATAAATGCGCCAACCACTTTTTCAAAGGCGCATGAGATTTGTTGTCGACAGGAGAAAGCGTGCGCCCTTTGGCGCATGAGAGTATTTGACAACAGGAGACGAAGTGTGCCTTGCGCGCCAAAAGCATTGTCGACATGAAGTTATGTGCGCCCTTTGGCGCACCAAAATATGGTGTTGCAATAAGATTATGTGCGCCCTTTGGCGCACCAAAAAGCGGAGCAACAAAAGTTGTGTCAACAATAAGGCGCATGCGCCTTGGCGCACGCAAAAGAGACTCAACATCCTTTGGTGCACCGAAAGATGTGTTAACATGGAAAACCATGCGCCAAAGGCTTTTAAGGGGGCGCATCAAAAGCTAGTGTTACAAGGATATTTCATGCACCCGCCAAAAAGGCTCGAGAAAGACTAAGTTCGAAAACTAGATTTCCGGGAAGGGATTTTACAACGTTTGAACGCGAGGATCCTAACGAGGATCGAAACAAAATTTTCCGTATGGTTATCGGTAAAATTTCCCTTGTCAATTTTACGGGATAACAGTGGCTCTTTCGGGGACTATCCCGAGCGAACTCGGGGGTAGAGAATCCCCAGACCACTTGTGCCTATCCATTGGGTAATAGAGTCAAAAACAAGGGGGACCCTGAGGGAGAACAAAAGGGAACACACACAAAGAGAAAGCAAACACACGACAAAAACAAACACACAACTAAAGAAAATCTGACAAAGAAGAGAGCAAGCTCTACTTCTAAAGATCTTCGAGATGCTGCCGCTATAGGAAGCGGGAGCTCGGTTCCATCCAGATACGAGAGATAGAAATTATTCTCTCCATTGAGTTGCTTGATTTGAAGGGCCCTCTCCATGGGAATCAAACTTTCCATGCATGCCCTTTGGCTCTCTTCGCTTGTCCCACTGAAAGGACGAGGTCTCCCACTTGGAAATCCCTTTGCTTGGCCTTCTTATCGAAAAGCCTCTTAACTTGATTCTCGATGTTCGGTGATCTTGTCGACCACTCTCACTCTCTTTTCTTCAAGTTCCGGATACATGATTCTCTTTTCTAGAGAATTCTGGAAAGTTTCATCTTCAATAACTCGTGCCAAGCGCAGAGCAGGAAGTTCAGCAGAAATGGGAAGCTCGGCATCAATGCCATATAACACTTGAAAAGGTGACATACCGAGGACCTCTTGGGAGTAATGCGATCTGCCCACAAAGCATCATGTAATGACTTGTGCCAGGATGATTCTCATGACCACCTTCCGTATGATGGTCACTAGGTTCTTATTTTGGATTCACTGGATGGTGCCCGAGACCTTGGGATTATAGTGCCTCTGTTTCTGACGAAAGGGTTTGGCACCTTCTTTCAATGGGATGTTGTGCTGGACGTCCTTTGGCTTGAAAGACTTTAGATCGGCATAGGACCATGCTAATAATACATCGTGTATTTCTTGACAACTTGACGAATTTCCGCTTCTCTTCTCGCGTGCAACATTTTCCAATGTTCACAAATCAATGGGTGCTCTACCGAACCTATATTGACCGAGTTCGGTTTAAGGGGATGAGTTAGGGTCATCTCGCCTCTTCTTTTTCACAAAACGGTCATGCACTGCTCAAATAAGCGCTCCAGAGAAACCAAGCCCTTCGGAATTTTATTTCCTTGAGCTGACATATGCCATCGTTCTCCTTTGATTTCGTGGTTTTGACCGTTGATTGATTCACATCATGTAGAGGTGGATCCTTCGAAATACAACTCGTCAAAATTTTCTGATTTTTCCAGAAAGGCAATGAGTTGATTATCATCATTGAATACTTGCCAATGCTGAGAGTTGTCCGGTACGCTCGGGCGGAAAACCACCTCAATGGTGTACTTGTTCGTTTTCAAACCTGGATGTGGGAGCATGAGAGATGCTGAAACAGCCAATGAATCAGCCATGTCATTTTGAGCTCTTGGAATTGATTCAATTGAAAAGGCATCAAACTCTTCAATGCTGTCCCATACCGCATTACGGTAGTGCCTGAGTCTTTCATTCTTTACTTGATAAATCCTTTTGACTTGATTTACAACCAGCTCAGCATCACCTTGCACTTTTAGATTTTTAATTCCTCTTTCTTTTGCGGCTTGCATACCGAGTAAGAGAGACTCATACTCAGCAGTATTGTTAGTGTTGAAAAACTGCAATTTGAAAGAGAGAGGAATGACTTCTTCCTCAGGAGATATCAACACGACCCCAGCGCCACATCCACTAGTTGCACAGCTGCCATCAAATTGCAATGTCCAGATCTTATTAAGATCTCCTTCTTGAACGAGGACACCCGTTTTATCCGTCTCGGTAGATAAGAAGTAATTCCCCATCCCTGATGATTCAAAAAGGATTTGAGCTTTGGGGTCTTCAGAGCTAGTGACCAAGTACTTCTTTTGGGATTCCGGCTCCAAAGTCTGCATTATGCCTTTGACTGGAATTCTAGCTTTGGACCAGTCCATATGAATTTCTCCACCAACTTCGCTGCAAAAACTTCTTCCCAGCAAAATTCCATATGCTGCCGGAATGTCAGCAACGAGGACTGTCATTTTTACTCTTTTATCCGGGAAAGCCGCAAATGCAAATTGCGCGTCCTTGATTTGGCCAACCAACGGAACTTGCTTAGTTTCCAAAGAATAACATCTGCCGAAAGGCTTGGTAAGAGTGAGGCCCAAAGCATGGGCGACTTTTGCCGGCATGACGTTATCAGAAGCCCCGGAATCAATTATGCAATTACTCAGCTTGTGTCCATTGATCAGTAGAGAGAGATAGAAAGGTTCTATCTTGCCTGACGCAGATGTTGAAGCAACATTTATATGGGATTCAGGGGGAGTGGATAGGATTCCTTTTGGGGAAACCTGATTAGATATAACAGCTTGACTTTGGATATACTTAGTCAATCTTACAAGCTGTTCGGGGTTTGACTGAAGATACTCAGCTTCAGACATTTGGATCTTGGTCTTTTTTGCATGATCTATAATATCAAATGCGGCCAAGGGTTGCGTTGGTAAAGGAATGAGTCCCTCACCTCGCGATGATGGAATAGGATTGGTGGTCTTAGTAGGAATGTGAGAGGACTGATTTGGAGGAGAGATAGGGGAAAAGATTTCTTTGTAAAAGACTTGCCAGGGAGTTGAGTAGGAAGAGGATTACCTCTTTTAGCAATGATCGGAGGCACGTTTGACACGGCCTTCTCCTGCTGGACATGGGCAGCAACTTCCGCTTCTTTTCCTTGCGAGCGAGTAAAAACAACGTATGACTGTCCGCTTGCATAGCCCTGAGTACCCTCTTCTTCATCAGATTCTTCCTCATCAAATTCCATATACCCGATAGTAGAGTCGCCAGTCGGTTCACCGACATCTTGATCATCTTCGCCTTGAGACGAAGGTTCTTCATAATACTGCTCTTCTTCTTCAATCTCGGCCAGAGCATTGACCGGAGGAGCCTCAAGCGCCAACCGCGGAGCAGCTGTAGGTAAGCGCGGTCTTTGTGAAACATTGTTAGGAACGAAATTCCTCCGCGGAATATCCCGGTATGAGGAACTGGGAGAGGCCTGGGCCAACTGCTTCTTTAATGCGAGCAAATCGTTTGCCATCTTTTGGAATGCTGGATCAGACGAAGTGGTGGGCGAAGGGCCCAAAGATTTAGGCTTGGCTGATTCCTTTTTTAATTCACCGGATATTATCAGATTATCCTCTATGCGAATGGCAAGCTTGGGCGAGAACCAAGGTGGCAACTCGTTCCTGAAGGAGCAAGAAACTAACTTTCGAGCTCATAGCATTTACGAAGAAACACTTTTGATTTTCCGGCGTTGGAAGCATGGCAACAGGGACACGGTTGATTAGTGCATTGAACCGGGCGATAAAATCGCGCATGGTCTCATTGCCTCCTTCTTCAGGTGAGTGATTCATGATAATAATGCAAATGCATCCTCTGAAGGCTTGTATCTGTCTTCGAAAGCATCCCGTAAGGTGGCCCAACTGGTGATAGATCCGGCCGGCAAATGCTGAAACCATTCAGCTGCAGGCCCTTGTAGGGTTTCCAGAAAAAGGTGAACCGACACATCTTCGTGAGTCACATCCAAAATACTGCATGACATGATGAATGCAGATATGTGGGAATCCGTGCTTTGATTTCCGCTCCCGTCGAATTTAGGAAAATTCTTTCGATTTCCGTGAGGGAGCGCGTGAACTGGATGTGGTAAAGCCAAAGGACCCATCGCGTTTCCCCATGGTACCGCCATCTGAAAAGCCGGAAAGAGAACACGAGCTGGAAGTGTGGTTCCGCTGAGTAGCAAGGCACTACAAAGGGATGTGGATGCCCCCTGCAAAAGACTTTTTCTTCGTGAAGGTGAGACACTCCTGGATGACCGGCTAGCCGAGCTTAGTGCTGAAAAACGCGCCGGTGTTACGCTGAAATTGTGCCTTTGAAGCAGATCGAAAGTAGGATCAGCTTCTCCACGGGCTCTCCTGCTGCGCGTAAAAGGTTCACTCGCCAGTGTACCTTCCAGATCTGCAATGTTATGGCGCAGATTTAAACTTTCTTTTTGGTTGTACTTGCTGATTTTCTGGTTTTTCTGACAAAAACCAGCAGCAAATACTTTTCTAAATATTTAAAACTATCCTCTTCAGAAAACCGATTGCGGTTAAATGACAAATTACAATGAGGATAAGATGGCAGGGAAGATTAGTAGGCTGATTTTCTGATCTGATTTTAACTTTTTTTTAGAGGGTTTCAAACTTTTGCAAACAGTCAAAAACTCAGATCTATGGCAAAATACTGATTTTTTCAAAAACTCAGCGAACTAAAGATCTTTAACTGGACCAGATCTATGACTCTCAGAAGAAAATTTTTCAATTTGAGCACTTTTGCAAATTTTTGGATTTTTAACAAAAAGTTCAGATTTGCAAACAGGCAGCAATCTTTTGATTTTTCTGATTTTTTATCTTACTACCATCATAGATCTGACAGATCTATTCGTTCCCCAGCGGAGTCGCCAAAAACTGTTGGTCCGAAAATCTGTCGCCTGGACAGATCTATGGATAGACGAGCCAACAGTGTGCAGGGCTTAGCCCCTCTTTGAGTCAGCAAAGCGAAACTGGTTTATTGCTATTCTACCAGCAGGAATCTATGCAAGTCTCACAGATTCTGCCTTCGGGGGTTTGGGATCTCATCCCAGTAGAGTGTTTCAGGCTGCGAAAAGAAAGGAATGAAAGAGGGAAAAGAGAAAGAACAGATCCGAAGGAAGAAAAGAAATGAATTCCAAAGCAGAAAGGTCAGAAGATTTATGTTTTTGGGTTGGTAGTAAACAGAGCCAAACCTACTTGCATAAATAAACAAAGCAATACTGATGAGCAAATGACAGAAAAGTAGATATGAATCCAACAGATTAAACACATACAGATCTAACGTAAGGAAGATC
Source organism: Taxus wallichiana var. yunnanensis (assembly GCA_018340775.1). Taxonomy (NCBI): domain Eukaryota; kingdom Viridiplantae; phylum Streptophyta; class Pinopsida; order Cupressales; family Taxaceae; genus Taxus; species Taxus wallichiana. The sequence goes on along the minus strand of CM031241.1, from coordinate 642,971,588 downwards.
TAATGCATAACACAGCTATTGAGCACAAAGTCTTAATATTTGTATTACTGTTTTCTTCTATTACAAGAAAGCTCAAAGTCTTTCTCTCCTCACTTCTATTTTCATCTAAAAAATGTTCACCCGAATACAACAAGTATTCCAGTATTTATAGAAGAGAGGAGAAGGAAAGAAGGCAAAAAGGAGCCAACCACCTATTTACAAAGATATTTACAAAATATCTAAAAGTCATGTTGACTTTTGACAACTTGATGGATGACATCATCCCATGATGCAACATGGATGATGTCATCATTTGTGCCAACACACTTTAGACATTTCAACAAGAAAGTCGGAGAATAGAGAGAGAGAAGAAGAAGAAGAAGAAGAAGAAGCTACTCGTCATCGTCATCCTGCGGCCGAAAGGGGGTTGCCTGCTTCTGATGCTGCTCAGGAGATGATATGTGGAACTGAGCGCGGTATTCCAAAAACTTGTTAATCATGGGCCCAAATTGATCCTGTGATGGATCCTTGTGCCGTTCACTGATTGCTTCGCAAGTCTCCCGCTCATCTATGAGATTTTCTGGGAGTTTAGAATAATCTTTCTCCGCCTCGATGAGGAACCCGATGAAGTCCCTATAGGCCAGCAGGTTGTTGATAGATTCAGTGTCAAATGTGACCTCTCGCCCCGTTCCTTGAGAAGCGATCTCCTTGAAGATCCGGATAGTTTCATCAGCTGATCTCATGGCAAAGGAAGGAGTGAGCAGCCATGGAGACATGTTAAGGACAATTCGCTCCATTTGATGCATCGCATCCAGGGCCTCTTCCTTCACCTTGTCTATCTTTTCCAGAACAAATTCCAGCTGATCTATCCGATAGTCCAAAGTGGACATGGTTTTGTTGAGGGCCCTTGCCGATGGATCGTGTAACATTGACTTTTTGTGCGCCATGTTGGAAGGGATATGGCACGCGCACGCAGAGTTTACACAACATAATGTTATTGCAATCGGGGATGCGCCTGCGCCTTTATAGCTTCATACTTAGCGCGGAAAAAAATTTTGTTGCATGGAAGCTGGGTGCGCCATGGGCGCATGGAAAAGGGATGCAACATGGATGGATGGTGCGCCATTGGGGCGCAGGTTCAACACTTGTAGCACGCGGAAAAGGCGCGCCTTGAGGTGCATGAGCTCATGATGAAAAACTCACACAAATGGGGTGCGCCATTGGCGCGGATTTTGCTCTTGTAACAGGGTGGGTAGATGCGCCATGGGGGCGCAACTGTTCTTAGTGTTGCAGGGGTTACAGACGCGCCAAGGAGAAAAACAGAAAACTAAACTCTTAAAGGGGGTTTTACATGATTCTTAGATTTCTTCTCCTCTCTTTTTTTTAACATGCTCAGTGGGCAAACGAAACGGTTAAAACCAAGAGGATTACAACCATGGTTTCAAGAAAATGACCTTCTCCAGCAGATCTGGAAAGAGGAAGGATAGCATGGGGGGCAGACAGCAAACGGAGGAGGCTAGGCCAATCACATTTATATAAACAACCACCCAACAAGCAAGAACCAAACCAGGAACATACCAGGAACTGAAAGCACAAAACGCACAAGAGAGAAATAACACCTCTTACCTGGATATATAGCAAAAGTTGCAACGGGTCCACAGGACGATGAAAACGACGGAGCAGAGGCTGACAAGTTCAGAATGATCACGTGCTCAACAAAAGTGAAAATGACATTTGGGCGCGCACTCACATATATATAGAAAAACTGGTCATAAATGCGCCAACCACTTTTTCAAAGGCGCATGAGATTTGTTGTCGACAGGAGAAAGCGTGCGCCCTTTGGCGCATGAGAGTATTTGACAACAGGAGACGAAGTGCGCCTTTGCGCGCCAAAAGCATTGTCGACATGAAGTTATGTGCGCCCTTTGGCGCACCAAAATATGGTGTTGCAATAAGATTATGTGCGCCCTTTGGCGCACCAAAAAGCGGAGCAACAAAAGTTGTGTCAACAATAAGGCGCATGCGCCTTGGCGCACGCAAAAGAGACTCAACATCCTTTGGCACACCGAAAGATGTGTTAACATGGAAAACCATGCGCCAAAGGCTTTTAAGGGGGCGCATCAAAAGCTAGTGTTACAAGGATATTTCATGCGCCCAGCCAAAAAGGCTCAGAAAGACTAAGTTTGAAAACTAGATTTCGGGAAGGGATTTTACAACGTTTCGAATGTGAGGGATCCCTAACGAGGGATCGAAACAAAATTTTCCGTATGGTTATCGGTAAGAAATTGCCCTTGTCAATTTTACGGGATAACAAGTTTTCAAGGTGTAATTTCCCACCTCGGATTTTGATGAAACCAACATTTTAATATTAGTTTTTGATTTTGATATCACCTATGAATTTTTGACTCAACCCGATCACTAGAACAACGAGAGATTAAATTTTACAAACTAAGGGCATGAAAATGAGGATTTCTTCACCGCAAACAATACATGTTGTGATGTTTCACCTCTTTATTTACGTTTTAAATGTGATGAAACAGATAGGGTTATGGGTTGAGGAGGAATACTGATATAAGGGTCGATTGGACATTTTGCATGCATTCGATTTCTTAATCCAATGCCGATGTGGGAGCTTCCTTTTAGCTAGGAGGAACTAAGCGAAATAGAAAACAAGACAAAAAAGAAGAGTTAAACAATATATGACAATGGACCGCTTAGTGTGCACTAGATTTGGGAAGTGAAATACTCCCAGATGGTTGTCAATCCACTTTTAAAATAACTTAATGTGAAAAATAAAAAAAGTCCTACTGTATTTGATATGATTTAGGTATCTCATTCAAATACAATAAACAAATATAATATAATAGGATAAGTTATGATCATATATGAAGTAGGGTAGATGGTTAGGGTACTTGAACTGGTCAGGGTCAGATTCTAGGTCACTTGGGTTGCTTGGGTGGAGATTCTTAGGTTCTATTATTGATAGGATGGTCAAGTATAAAGACCGATGTCGGTCAGGTATAACCGATGATGGTTTAGAAGGAACCGACGATGGTCATGGGTAACCGGCATTGCAAATGATAAAAGGGTGATAGAAGTTCAATGAAATCTGGTTGCAGAGCTTGGGTTGAGGTTAGACAGAGATAAAGAAGGGGATGGTGAGGTCTATGGGAATGCTAAGAACACTCAGAGATATAGAAGGGCCAGAATAGGTGATTTGATGGTAGGGTGGTAAAGGGTTGAGTTTGTCAGAAAGTGAACAATGAAGGAAGGGGAATACTAATGGAAGAATGATAACAAAAATGATAAAAACTCTATGAACAGAATATGAATGAAATGACACAGTGGTAAACACACTTACTGATGTTGCAGGTACAATGGTTGGGTGGTGGTGGTGATTGATCGATGGGATGGAGCTTAGTGCCGCGGTAGTGCTTCCCGGAATGCTACAGTGAGTGCAATACCTCTGGATCTATCTGGATGATGGTGTAGACACCGAAATCGTGTCATAATCACCTTGGTCCCCTAGTGCAGCCCTATAATCACTTCCTCATCCTCAACACCTTATCACCTACCTCCTGCACCCCACACATTTTAATTTAATTACTTTAATTAAATTAATGCCATTTACCTCCATACATATTAATTTAATTAATTTAATTAAGTTAATAACCTTTTACCCACACACATATTAATTTAATTATTTACATTAAATTCATTCACTACCCTCACACACCTATTTAATATAATTTCCTTTATTAAATGCACCTCACCTAACCACCCCCATCATTTGACCCATTAACCTAAACCCTAAACCAATGGCCTAAATAAAACCTAACATTAGACCCATCCCCTCACCTCACATTTAAAGCCTCCTAAGGTTGGTTTTCACCCCGAGAAAAAAATGAGACCCTTATCAAATAGCATGAGCAACTTCCCAGGCGTATTTTTTGAACAACCCGAGGTATCTTGCCTAAACCGATGTCGGTTCACCCTAAACCGATGCCGGTTATGCCGGAATGGACCAAATGGCCTATTTAGACCCATCTACAACTTTATAATATGGGTTGGTTGCGGGTTGGAAAACTTCTGATCTCGAGTTCGATCTCTCGTAGAGCGTGACAATGAGAAAAAATATTGATTTGTGATCAACAAAGATAACCAAATACACCGGCACTACGGTGAAAATTTCTTCCCAAAGCATCCTCCAACGCAACAAATCCTTCATCATTCTTTAGACTTGTACCTCACAGAAAAGTAAGTATCCTCCTTCAATCTATTTCATTTTCTTATCATCATCTCAGTAGTATTTGTGATAAAGGAACCTAGTCCTTTACTCTCTGTCCATTCTCTTTCTCCATTGCAGCCACCTTCCATAGCCAATCATCTTAATACTTGGCCCAATTTGACCTCCTCAGTAGTCTCAGACCTTCGCAACATACCTACACCCCCTCTGTGATCAATCCCTGTCTTCTATCCACTCCACTTTTTCCCCAAAACTCTAAAAACCCAAACCGTGTGATTTCACCACCCCGACTTAACCTAATCACACGTTTTCTCTAACCACATCGGTTACAAAGAAACCGTCTATCGGTCTTATAAAATCGTGGTCGGTCTCTCGTGTTGCTCGATTTCTGTTAGAATAACAACTTGTTTGTGACCCACATCTAACTTAACCTCATTTTTTCTGACATATACCTACTTGAACACCTATTTGACCTTTAGATCTGTATCTAACCTAGCCTGTTAGCTCAGATTCACCTATAACCAACCTACTTGACCTCCGAGATCTGTATCTAGCCTAGCCTGTTAGCTCAGATTCACCTATAACCAACCTACTTGACCTCTGGATCTCCTTCTAGCCTAGCCTGTTAGATTAGATCTAGCCTATTGTGTTTTGTATGAGATGCCTAAATCGTATTAAACTACAGTAGGATAATATTTACTTTATTTCAGCATTGAATTGTTTTAAATAGTGGATTGACAGCCATCTAGGAAGTATCACACTTCCAGGATCTAGCATATGCTAGGTAGTCCACTGCATATATTGTTTAACTCTCTTTGGTGGTCTTGTTTTGGTTCTTATACAGGTAGTTCCTCCTAGCCAAAAGGAAGGTCTCACAATCACTTTGATTCAGAATTCAGATACGTGCGCATACAACCTTCAACCATCTCAAACCAAGTATTCCTCTTACCACCTTTACCTTATCTATTTCATCAAGTACTTCTCAGAAAACTAAGAAATCAGGTGAAACATTTTGGCACACCGGTGGGACCCATTCGGGGTTCCTTGCATCTTTCTTCATTCCTAGGTGAAAAATTGTGTGTGTTTGTTTCCCTTATAGTAGCATCCACATTAAAACCTTCTCCTTGATAACATTATCTTCATTCTACTTGATATGATCGATGGGGTGCTAGCATTAACATCATCTCCTCTCACGCATTCGAACAAATGTGCATACCCAACAACTACATGCATAAACATCTAGTCATGTTGCGTTCATTCAATGACGCTATCACCTCTACACTCGACACTATCATCCTCCATGTTCGTGTGGGTCCCCGTACTATTCCCGAGTTGTTCTACATTTTGGAAGGGGAGTTTCAATACAATTTGTTGCTTTCAACAGGCCCCTGGATTCATGCCATGGGTTGTGTTCCTTCTACTTTGCACCGATGTGTAAAGTTTGAACATGAAGGACGTTCCTATACCATTCCAGCTAACCCATCACCTTTCAAAACTTGTAACATGCTTTACCAGCCCAATGATGTCCTTGTACCTGTTAAGGTGTCTACCTCCCTACCTACATCTTCTTCACACATGACCCCATCCACCAGTGCCATTGCAACCTCACCTTCACCCAAATCTTCTATTCCCACGCTGCTGTCGCTTCTACCAGTCACACATCAGCTTCCCAACTAACCAACACCTCCACCGATCTAACTTCTAATGCTTCCTCCATTCCAGCCACCAATATATCAACCATTGATCCCTTGGAAGGTGTTTTTCAATGCCTCACTATGGGGGAGTATCACCTGTACAATGTCAATACATTCCTTACTCCACAAGAGTATGGAAACCTTCACCAACATCCTCACTATGATCACCGCATAGGTGAGCATCTACTTTATGGTCCTCCCTACCTCTCGTACTCCACCTTACCTATGGGGGACTTGATATTTCCACTTACACACCCAAACCACCATCACACACCCGACCTTTTTCACTGACCTTCAATCGCTTACCAATCATCGCTTCACTCACACTTTCCTACACCACTGTGCCTGGAAGGGTTTCAGCTTTGGCCTTTATGAGCAAGGTTGTCACACCATTATTTCATGTACCACGTGTAAACACAATGATCATAGTGGAATCGGTTTTACCAAACTACCTACCAAAAATCCCCGTATTGAACTCATTGAAGACATTGACCCCTCTCCACCTTCTTCACCTACCCCACCTTCACCACCTTCACCAACGGAGTTGATGGATCCTGAATCTATCCCTCCTACCTTTTTTTTCATAAATACCATTTCCTTGGGGCCTCTGACCTATCACCACAATGGCGAGGCTCCTTCCTCTCTTCCTTTCTTATATCCTGACATGATAGGGGATGATACTCCTATTAATGTCATTCAATGTCAGGATGATGAGTCCATACTCACCTACCTTGGTGCTGAAGACTCTTATATTCACTCACCATTACCTTCTCGAGACACAAAAATGTTGAATGAATCAACTATCGAAGTCAACATCCACACTCAAGACGACCCCCACATTCTCAAGATTGGCCAATCTCTAGATGTTGTTGAACAGAAGCCCTCACTTCTTTTCTTAAAAATCATAGCCATGCTTTCGCTTGGTCCTATGCGACATGCCTGGCATTGATCCCACTATTGTGGTCCACAATATTGTAACCATTCCTGATGCCAAACCCGTAAAACAAAAGTTGAGGAAAATGCACCCTCGCATTGCTCTTCTTGTCAAAGAAGAACTTCAACACCTTCTCTCAGTTTCCTTCATCTTACCCATCGATTACCCCCAATGGATTTCTAACATCGTCCCTATCACTAAGGCGATAGGGGACTTCGCATTTGCACCAATTTCCATGATCTCAACCTTACCGCCAAAAAGATGATTTTCCTCCGCTGGTATTGACCAGATTGGTTGACCTTACTGGCACGCTGGCCATGAGATGCTATCACTTATGGATGGTTTCTCAGGTTATAACCAAATCTTTCTCACTCCAGAGGATCAACACAAAAATGCATTCATTACCCCTTAGGGGACCTTTCTCGCTATCGAGTCATGCCTTTCATCCTTAAAAATGCTTTGGTGCCACCTATCAGCGGGCTATGACCTACATCTTCCATGATATCATGCATCACATATTGGAAGATTACATGGATGATCTCTTGGCCAAATCCAAATGTCGTGCCGAACACCTCGCCATCCTCGGAACCATCTTTGATCGCCTCATTCAATATTGCATCCTCATTCAACCTAAAAATGCGTCTTCGTGGTTCTCTCGGGGGAAAACTCTTGGGATTTATTATTTCCCTCTGTGGTATAGAAGTTGACCTTGCTAAAGTCAAGGCCATTCTAGAAATGCCTCCACCCACTAACCTTAAACAACTTCGTACCTCGCAAGGTAAATTACTGTCCATTCGCCGTTTCATTTCACAACTATCCGATCGGTGTCAACCATTTCATCATCTCGCTTAGGAAGGATGTCTCTTTCAAATGGGATGACGACTGCCACAAAGCTTTTGAGGCCTTAAAACAATACCTTCTCCAACCACCTGTACTTATTCCACCTAAAGACGACCAACCCTTCTACCTATACATCTCTTCTACCAATCACTCTTTAGGGGCCATGCTCGCTCATCGTGATGAACAACATAGGGAGTAGGTGGTTTATTACATAATCCGTACCCTTCTAGACTACGAAACCTGATACACTCACCCTGAAAAAATTTTCTTAGCCTTAGTTTTTGTTGCCACCAAACTTCACCATTACCTACTCAACCACAAAACCTATGTTGTGACCAACACTGACCCCTTACACTTCATGTATGCTAAACCTTACCAAAATCAACGTGCCGCATGTTGGCTCATGCTTCTTGCTGACCTAGACCTCGAATTCATCCACCAAAAATCTATCAAGGGCCAGGCCATTGCTGACCAGCTCGTTGATGCACCTCTTTCTAGGAATCAATCTTTGAACTTTGATTTCCCTAACGAATCCATTGCTAACCTCTCTTTGGATGATGACCCTTACCAAATGTCGTTAGCATGGGGGTGGTGCAGGCATTATCCTCATTCCTCTTGATGGTGAACCTATGCCCTTATCATTCAAACTCGACTTCGAGTGCACCAACAATATCGCCGAATACGAAGCACTCATATTGGGTCTCATGACTGCCTATGCCTTAGATGTCAGATCCATTAATATCCTTAATGATTCTCAACTGGTAGTAAACCAAGTCAATGGTTTTTATCGGTGTCATAATGAAATACTTCAAGAGTACAAACATTACGTTGGCATCATGTTGACTCGCCTTTGACCACTATAATATTCAAACTGCTCGCGATCCACCAATAAATTCATAGATACCATGGCCTCGCCTCGCTTCCCAAATACCCACTTCACACGACAATTCGGACATCTTTGTTACCATAAAATGCATACCGATACCTTCTTATAAATATTTTTGTGTTAACCTTGTCCGAAATACCTCACTAAACACACAAGATCATTGGTATAAGCAGCTTTGGGACTACCTTTCCCTTCTATATTGCCTCTGATCTCACACGTAATGGACAACGTGCCTTTCTCAAGAAGGCCTCTCATTATGTCATCATGGGTGGCCTCCTCTATAAACGTAGCTTTGACGGTATCCTCTTATGATGCCTTACCAGCTCTGAAATCCCCTATACCATTAAAGAAGTTCACGATGGCATATGCGGAGGTCACTTCAGTGGCCTTCATGCTGTCATAAGTGCATTCTTCACCTAGGCTATTATTGGCTGACCCTCAATCATGATTGTTGTGACTACATTAAGCATTGTGTAAAATGCCAACAACATGCCAATCTTCATCACACACCTAGTCATGCCTTACAAGTTGCTCGTGACCTTTGGCCCTTCTCTCAGTGGGGTTTGGATCTTGTCGGAGAGATCAATCCTCACTCTTCCCTATGACATCAATGGATCATCACCACTACCGAATACTACACCAAATGGGTTGAAGCTGTACCCCTCATCTCCACTAAAGTTGAGAAAATATGTGAGTTCATCAATCATCACATTATTTTTCACTTCGGTGTTCCACATCACCTTATCACTGATAATGGAAAACAATTCAAAAAAACTCTACAGAAACTTTGCGACACCTTCTAAAAGATCCAGCTTAGCTTCTCCTCACCATATTACCCACAAACCAATGGCCAAGCCAAATCCACCAACAAAACCCTAAACAAAATTCTCATGAAAGTGGTTAATGATACTGGGAAGGATTGGCATATGCACATTCCTTTTTCCCTTTGGGCATACCGTACTAGTATTCGCACCTCCACCACTGCCACTCCCTTTCTCTTGGTCTATGGTACCGAGGTTGTTTTGCCTCTCGAAGTCTAGATCCCATCTCTCTGTATCTCCCTTCAAGATATGCTTACTGATGATGACTTTCACCAAGACTGTTTAGCACAACTTGAGTTATTAGACGAATGTCGTCTTCATGCCCTCGACCATCTCCAAGTCTACCAAAAATACATTAAGCGTGCCTATGAAAACGTGTCCATGAATGCACCTTCAAGGTCGGTGATCTCATCCTCAAGGAAAATCAACATGTAACCAAAGCAGAAAAAAGCAAATGGGGCAAGTTTTCTCCTAATTGGCTTGGACCATACATCGTGACCCATGACTATGGATCAGGTGCTTATCACTTGTCTTCACTGATGGTAAGCCCGAACCTGAGCCCCTCAATGCCTTGCATCTTCATCATCTGTTCTACTGTTGAATTCTAGTCCTACATCACTATTTATCTAGTTCATGCTCATCCCTTGAGTGCCATTTACCTTTTTCTTTTCCACACCTCATCCCCAATGACTAAACAAGAATCATGTGATTACCCGTCACCCTTTTTTGCCTTATCTTAAATATGTGCACCACGGCTCTACACATGGCATGATTCTCATGGATCCTTTTTGTCTTCTATTAGATGAGATCCCATGGTCGTTCACCCTTGCCTTCTCAACAAGAACAAAATGCTTCGTTATAGTCTAGTCCATGACTTAAAAGCCACAACATTTTATTTCCAAAATAAGGGATTAACTCCTTGAGTCAAACTTCCAATATCAAAGATGAATCCCTCAAAAGGACATCTTCCGCCTCCAATTATCGCTATAAGTAGACTGCTCCCTCGAAGAACAGCTATAAAAATCTCACAACTCTCTACATAGTCTTTCCAAAAAGAGGACTATTTTCTCAAAAATCAAAATTCAGAAGCTTCCCGCATCGATTAGCTTCGCAAAGACCTCAAGGAGACATGTATTCATCCCATATAGACTTCCCGCATCGATCATTCTATCTAAAAAAAAAAGTATACCTTTTTCATCATGGACTTGCCTATTGTGATCTTAGCTCTATTGCCCAAGGCATTCTACTTCCCATTTTATGACCAAATTACCTTCACCTCCTTACCCATTGTCTCTTCACCTCATACTGCCTCAAGGGACCTACTGAACCTATGAAATTTGGTGATTTTGTGACTATTCTTCACCTTTAGAGTAATCAATCATGCAATGTCTTTAGGGTTTTACGTTCACTAGCCTATCTACAGATATGTTTCACCCATTTTAATCCTTGCCAATCAGGTGGCTCTCTCGCCTCCTCTTATCTTTTCACTTCTTTGTTACCTTTTGATCATCCTATATAGGACTAGCCCCTCGACATCTATCTTTTGGGATTTTCTTCTCCTACCTCAATCAACCTAAAATCACCTTTACCTATCTATGTATTCTCAACCCAACCACCAATGACCTCAACCTAATTCTACCTATGACCTAGAATCAATACTACCTATTGACCTAAAATCACCTTGACCTAATCATCCCTATGACCTGGACTCAACCCTACCTACCTCTTCTTCTATCTTCTCATATTCTTCCCTAGCTTATGGGAGAACTACATCGGTCTGAGGTCCCTTTTCACTGGGACTATGTAGGCAACACTTCCAGGGCATGGGGCCCTGGAAGGTTAGCTCAACCACTTTTACCCTAACCATTTCCCCCCTTTTTTCTTTTCGATTGCCCATTCGTATCAAAACCTCGATATCTAAACCATATACCACATAACTTTTACCACTTATATTATTTCACATTTTCATACATAACCAACATTTTCCACATTTTACACCATCTCATGCATTTATATTGCCATTTGTTACCAAAATACCGAAATGAACATCCATGCCTAAACCAACCTAACTCCACCATGCCTAAACCAACCTGACTCAATCCATGCCTAAACCAACCTGACTCAATCCATGCCTAAACTAACTTGACTCAATCCATGCCTAAACCAACCTAACTCCACCATGCCTAAACCAACCTGACTCACCATGCCTAAACCAACCTGACCAATCCATGCCTAAACCAACCTGACTCCATCCATGCCTAAACCAACCTGACTCGATCCATGCCTATGACCTGATTCTATCATGCCTAACTCATCTAGTTGCCATCCATATCATCATAAAGTAAATAAAATACACATCACAACACATAATCAAATGAACCTCATATATCTCCTCATATACATCTCAGTGTATCAATAATGTACACTCATCTCAAAAATACATGTGTCTCTCATACATCGCTGGCTCGCAGGCCGCTATCCAATACAAAAATATCTTCACTCGTAGGCCGGTATCATGTACAAAAAAATAATAAATACAAAATCTCTTAGCACGCAGGTCGGTCTCATATATAATACATACAAAAGTGACTCAGGCTCTTAGGACAGTCTATAAAATTCAATCATCTCCCCATCTGATGTCGGGAATGCTCCCTATGACTGTGTCTCTCCTGACCCCTCTGCCGCACCTATCTGGTGCCCGACACCTACCTCACCTCCTGTTAATGGCCCCTCACCTGGGGCTGGCCTCTACATACTAGTGGCCTCACCACGACCCTATCCCTAGGCTCGCCGCCCCTCGTACTCTCCACCTTTGTGAGTGTAGGATCTAGTCCTCTCACTGGAGGCCTGTTGTGCTCTATACTCGGCATAAGAGGGCACATCTAGCCCGACAGCTAACAAATGATCCTGATAATATCGTGCCTCTACTAGGGCATCCCTAAATCAGACCATGGTCACTGTCTATGGGGGTGCCATGGGTCTCTACCTGCGTAGGTACTTGTATAATGAGACACTCTCCCCGAACCTACACTGAGCCTGTGGCTTTGGTAATAGAGCTCGAGTCATCCTAGAATCTATGCATGTGCCTATATTTGGGCTTGTAGGGTAGTAATATGGGCTCGTGTTCTTTGTCACCGGCCTGTAGACCCATAACCTGCCCCTGCGATGTGGCCAACTGGCCTTGTAAATCCAGTACCTACACCTGTAGGGTGGCTATCTGCTCTCCATCTCGCCTACCTCCTCTCCATCTCCATCTCCCCCTACCTCCACTGTGCGAGTACTGTCTCGCCCTACCCGAGCCTATAAGCATCATTATCTGGGCCTGTAATGTGGCAACCTGTGCCTCTGTACCTATCAGCTGCCCCTGCATGATCCCAAGCTGCATCACCAAAGTAGCCACCTGCCCCTGTAGGGCATCTCTCTGAACTGTGATGGTGGCTAAGTCTAGCTACCCTGGCCTTGGTGGTATGGCTCTTAGCTGTGTCGCCCACCACTGCCTGTATCCATCTGTAACCCCAACATCATCAATCTGTATCTACTGGCTACTCCTCCTGTCCAGTCGACACTGTGGGTTGTGGTGGAGACATAGGTCTCTCCACATCATCTCTCTTGTACTGTGGGAAGGGTGGTGGTACATCTTGTACCAATCCAAAATTGCATCTAACCCACTCTACGGGTATCCATTCATGCTCTCCCACTCTCCTCCCCTCTATCCACAGATGTAGCTATAGCCCATCTAGCTCCGTGGCCATCTATCTATATGTGGGGAAGCCCACATACGGCCTCCAAATGATGTCCACCCCGGAAAACCCCTCCAACAACCTCCTATAGTAAGCTACATCATGAGTAGCTCTGGCACCTCGGGCCTCTCCCATGGCCGGTACCCACCACTTGTACCCCACTCTCAAAAATCTCCATGGGAATGCATCTGCCCGAGGCATCCCCACTGGTTGAACACAAACAATGTGCTCATAAGCCCAGTAATGTAGTAGTATGACGCAACAAATGTTGAACCTCCGTAGTCACCCATAGGCCCATAGCTCTCTATATACCTGCGTCAGCAATGCAGGTGCCCATGCGAAACCATGTCCGTTATATCATCATGTCATGAAGGACTCCCATCAGTGACCTTGGGAATCTCCCGCCCTCTGCATCTGGTAGTGTGAAGCAACACACTACCTCCATCAAGAGTACCACTAACCTCATCTCCTTTGGATGAGCTCTATACATCGCTCCATAGCTCATGCTAGCGCTATGGAATGTCAGGTCCGCTACACCCTGTTATCCTGTAAAATTGACAAGGGAAATTTTGCAGATAACCATACCAAAATTTCTATTTTGGTCCCCTAAAGAAGTTTGATAATGTTCAAAATGGCCTTAAACTCCCTTTGAAAATCAAGTTTTAAGAACTTAGCATTTTTTAGCTTCTTTAGAGTCGGCACAGTTTTTGGGGTGTCAACATTCCAAAAATTGTGCCTTTTTGAACTGGGCGCTAAAAAATTTATGTCGACATCGAAAAATATGCACCCCTTTGAAAACCCTTTGGCGCAGAAAATGACATGCCAACATCAATAAAGTTGCACCCCTAAGGTGCTAAAATTTACATGTCAACATCAGTAAACATGTGCCTAGAATGTGCGCTAAGGTGTGAGAAGTGGTATGTCAACATACCAAAATGTGCACAAAGAAAATTCCCTTAGGCGCTAGAGAAATCATGTTGACATTAGGAAATATGTGCTTAAGGCACTAAAAACTTTATGTCGACGCCAATTAAATCTGTGCCAAGGTGCATTTGCACCCATGTCGACACTCTAGAAATTATGCCAAAGAAAGTTGGTGGAGTAATTAATGCCAAGTTTTCTATAAATAGGTGCTCAACACCTGTCATTTTCATGAATTGAAAAATTCATGAAAAGTATTTCTCTATGCCTTTCAGGTGTCCTTGTCACCCCCGCGTGCCATTTTTTGAGCTTGTGGACCCCAACATCATCCTTCATCTTTTATAAAACCAGGGTAAGTGGCTTCTACCTTCCTTGTTGTTGTTATGGTTTTGTTTTTGGTTGTGTTAGGTCTTTAGGGTTGATAAAAATGATTAAATCTAAAAACAACACATTTACAATCTATAACTCAGCCAAAACCACCTTACCTCTCCTTCCAGATCTACAAATCTGAGAAGGCTCTGCCTCAGAAGAAGCCATCCTTTATATATCTGCTTGCTGCCTTGCAAAAAGTCCCTCTCCTCCCTGCCATTTTGCAAAACCAAAAAGAGAGAAGGAATCAAAGAAAGTGTGAAAATCATCTAAGCTTTGGTGCACTGTTTTGACATGTTGCAACCCCCACAGTCGTGCACCTTGGCACACTGTCCCTGCTTGCAACATATCTCTAACCTGCGCCTAGTATAATAACACTTTACAAACTTTTGTAAGGGTGCAGGTGCATCCTGGACAACATCAACACTAGATACTTCAAATCCGCACCAAGCACTTTTCCTTTGGTGCATTGATTGCCTTTGTAACATCTTCTAAAATTGTGCCTTGGGCGCACTTAAAAGCCATGCAACACCATCCTTTTCAGCGCCCAGCTAAAGAAAATTTCCTAAGGCGCAGGCGCATGATCCTTGACATCAACATGGCATGTTGTATGTTGTAAACCCGTGCCCTACACTTTATCATTTGCATTGCCTTCTGTCATGCAACACTCTCCAAAAGTGCGCCCTTTATAACCCTTTGGCGCAACTTTTCTCTTGTCAACATAGGCACACCTTTTTACATGTTGACATCCCCAAAAGTGTGCCTAGCCTTTTTAAGCCTCTGCAACATGCTGTGAACTTGCGCCTTGCACCCTAAGCCTTATAATTGCTCATTCTTCTTTCTGTAAGCTTTCATTATGAATAACATGATGGTTGACATGGCTCTTCTATGTTGGACCTCCTTGATTCTCCTTGCAGAACAACAACAACCATCCTCGAGCTCACACATGTCTTCATCAAGCAAAAAGCCAACCAAGTCTAAAGGAAAAGTGAAGTTGATGAGAACAAGAGATGAAGTACAAATATTAGAAATTCAAGATGCCTGACTCATACGCAGAGAGTGATCTCGACATCAGAGACTCGAGCTTGGGCACATTGATATGGAAGACTTCTGGGTGAGAACCAACCAGGATACTAGTGGCCCCTGGATGAACAAACTAGTGGGTAGTGGATTACACTTTGCAGCTAGGTTGCTAGTAAGTGTTGTGAATAATGAATTTATCATGTTGGTTTCCGTTGCTATAACAAGGACACAAGATGTGTCGAAGATAAGGAAGGAAAGATGATCATCGACCTAATAGCTCGTCATTTTGAAATAACCCTGGGCATTCCTCATCACAGGAAATATGTCACCATAAGCCTAGAAGACTGCAAGAAGGCATGGGATGAAAATGAGGACAAATGCATGCAAATGATGAACGAGCTCTATCTTAAGAACAAAAAGCCGGTGAGCAGATGGCCACAGACCATTCACCGCAATGACTTCAATGAGGAACTGAGTGATACAATCACCTTCCTGAATAGAATATTTGGGCTTCCTGATGCCCATTATTTCCATAAATGGATGTTGAGGTACTTAGAGACCATGAGAAAGAATGTACTTGATCACATTTTGGCTGGGGAGAAATCATCAGTGACACCATCTCCCAGCAGCTTCAACATGTCCTCACAACTGGGAAGTTCTATATGAATTGCTACATTGTATACGCTGTGCAAAGCATCAACGAGAGATTTTATAGGTCTCGCTCGAAATGGGGTATGGCCCCAGGTCAAAATATATGAATACTACCTAGAGCTAAGGCTCAAGAATAACATCCCCCAATTCTCAAAAATCAACGACGCCTTCTTCTATGAGGTGATCTGCCTATTGAGGCTGAATATGAGACACGGTTGGACTAGCCCGAGTGTGATCACTATCACAAAGAAGTGGGGAGCATTGTTCACGTAGTTTCCCACATTCACATATCTTAGAGTAGTGAATTTTGAGGGTGAACCGACAAAGCTACCAAGGTATGCAGGGCCCAAGCTGATCCTCTTGGAGTTGTCAAGGCAACTAATCACATACCACGAGAGGTGCATGAAGAGAAAGAAGGGAGGAACTCCATTCCCCCTGGTGGGCCGATACACCTGCACCACATTGGCCAAAGCACGAGAAATGTATGCCGAGCTTGAATTGCTGAATCTAAAGCACAACTTCCTAGCAAGGCCCACCTTCGATTGCTGAAGTTACCTCCCAAAGGAAAAAATTGATCCCATTCATGTTCCTGAGATCGAGGACATCTACATCGACTGAAAACCCAAAATAGATATTAGGCGAAAGGATCACTCCCATGGCTCTAGAGGAGATTTATCCATTATGGTGTGGCCATCGTTCCAAAAGGATTCCAAGAGCCCGATCAAGAAATTGATCAAGTTTACCTTGACACGGATGGGGACTATTGGCCGTTTGCAGAAATCGATAGAGCCAAGGCACCAAAGACCATTCAGGAAAGGGTCAAGCCCACGTTGCAGCGCATTGAGCATTGGTGCAAATAGAATGGTCTCACCTACCTCGGGGTAGATTTCACTACTCCCCTTGGGTAGAGCACCTCCAAGAATGGCCTGGTGCTAAAAGGAAAAGGAAAGGATAAGGAGGGAGAACCAAGAAAACAAGAAGAAACTCTTGAAAGCCCTCCTACTACTTCTGAGAAGTAAGTGGTCGACCTGGTGTCTCCAGGTAAAGAAGAAGAGACCACCAAAGTTTCAATGGATACATCCACTCAAGATGTTATCACAGCTACAACCACTGAGGTACCCACCATTCCTTCTTCCGCTCCTTCTCCTCCCCTATTGTTGAAGCATCTATTCCAATGGATGTTTCTTCTTCTCTCCCTTCCTCCCTTCCATCTCCCACCTCTTCCATCTTCTCCTCTCTTGTGGATCTGTCACCCAGTGTTCCCTCCATCCCATTATAGATCCCTTCCACCTCCATGACCTTTTCTTCTCCTGTAGTAACTCCAGGCCCCACAAGCAACAATGCGTTAGACTCCTTGTCGATGCCACCACCAAGTGTCTCAACATTCTTCCCTGCGGCCTCTTAATTTGCTTCCCCTTTCACTCCTGTCTCTTCTTCCATTCCCTCCACTCCCTCCCATAAGTCCAAGTTGGATTTTCGACCATCTGGGTCAACTCAAGAGAAAGGTTCCCATCGCACCCATGGACTTCTCTATCATTCCGAAGAAGGGACCCAAGAAGTAAAAAGCTATAACTCGCTTCTCTAAGAGTGTTTCAGGAGAGAGAGTCATGGAGATTGCATATCCAGATCCCACCAAAGAAAAGAAAGATCTTGTCTCCTACAGACTTTACAGTGACCCAAGTCACGATGGGAACCTCATCTGAAAGCCTACAAGGAGAGGATTTTCTTATAGTAGATGCCCTTTGCAAGAAGCTACAAGAAGCAAAAGAGGAGAAGAGAATACTCAAGGAGCAAAACAAACATCTCCTCCAAGCATTATAGAGAATGGGTAACGCTCTCGCCTATAACTATTGCCGATCCTACTGAAGTTCTCAGTCAGGACAAAATAAATGAATATGCCAAGATTGGTGAACAAGGCATAGTAGTGTCCTCTTGGATAGAGCGAATCCTTAGAGATAGTGAGGAAATAATCAAGAAATTCATAGGACTCTACCAGGTATAGATCAGGCAAATAAGGAGCTACAAGCAGTAGCAGGATCCCTCTCGAGGAGTTGAACAATGCTAGATTACAACACAAAACATTCCAAGCAATGGTCGACTACTCAGTTGATGACCTATTAAAGGTTGGTGTCATTGATCACCCGCGAGCACATAACAAAGCTCTTGTTGCATTGGATTACCGGGTCGATCAAATGGAATATATCCTAGAGAGGATAGATAAAATCAAGGACGAAGCCCTAGATGCAAAATACAACATGGAGCAGATGGTCACAAAGATGTCTCCAGGGATGCTCAGTGAATCGTTCACCTTGAGGGAGGTAGACGATACAATCTAGCTCTTCAAGGCTATTGCAACCCAAGGTTTGGCACCAGAGGTCACTTTTGACCGAGAATCAATCAATAACCTTCTGGCTTGCCGTGATTTCATTGGATTCTTGATTGAGGCATGTGAAGAGTACGCCAGCTACCTGACAAGCTCAAGACTGAAAAAGAAACTTGTGAAGTTATTGGTGACCATTTCAAGGGTCCTGATCATAATAAACTTCAGACCATGATCAACAAGTTTATGGAATACCGAGCCCAGTTTCACATCGCCTATCCCGATCAGAAGCAAGACATTCCGTTTAAGCCAAGATATGATGAGGAGTATTTTCTCCTCTTGTGTACGCTTCAATCGTTTTTGTAAAAATATTTAAAAAGTATGTTGGCATTTACGATGACATCATCCATGTTGCATCATGGGATGTTGCCATCCAAAAACTTTGCCCAAAGTCAACTTTTGACTTTTTAAATATTTTGTAGATATTTTGTAAATGGTGGTTGGTTTGTTTTTGTCTTCTTCCTCCTCTTCTTCTATAAATACTAGAATACTTGTTGTATTCCAGGTGGACATTTTTTTATGAAAAAGGAAGTGAAGAGAGAAAGACTTTGTGCCTTCTTGTAACAGAAGAGATATTAATATATATGTTCAGACTTTGTGCTCAATATATGTGTTATTTGCATCAGATCTTTCTTAAGTTAGATCTATGTTTCTATTATGTTGGATTCATTCTTATTATCATCATATGTTCATCAATATTGCTTTGTTTGTTTATGCAAGTAAGTTTGGCTCTGTTTACTACCAACCCAAAGCATAAACCTTCTGACCTTTCTATCTTGGAATTCATTTCTTTTCTCCCTTCAGATCTATCCTTCCTCCATTCCTTCCTCCCTACCTTTCTATTCAGATTAGAACTACCTCTACTGGGATGAGATCCCAAACCCCCGAAGTTAGAATAGTGTAGATTTGCACAGATTCCTGCTTGATAGAATAACAATAAACCAGTTTCGCTTTGTTGTCTCAAAGAGGGGCTATGCCCTACACATTGTTGGCCTATTTTCCCATGACTGTCTAACCGATGATTTTCAAACCAATAGTTTTTGGTGACTCATTGGGGATCGAACTAAGGAAATAATTAAAATGTAAAAATCACTACTAGTTTGCAAATTTTAACTTTTGGTTAAAAATTAAAATTTTTGCGAAGTGATCAAAACTCGAAAATTTCCTTATACAAATCCATAGATATCGGGACTAGATAGAGCTTTTAGTTCACCAAGTTTTACAAAAATTTGTATATTTCCGTAGATATGAGATTCGACATTTGATAGTATTTTCAAAACCTTGCAAAATTCAAGTCGAAGATATGAAAATCAGCTTTCTAAATTGACCCACTTTTTATCCTTGTTAATCTTTGTTAGAAAACCGCAATTGGTTGTTATTAAAAAGGATAAAATTTAAATATATAAAAAAGTACATGCTGCTGATTTTTGCTAGAAAAATTAGAAAATCAGCAAGTACAAACAAAAAGATTGTTGTAAATCTGCTCTTAATTGTTGTAGATATGAACGACTACACTGGCGGGTGAACAATTTACTCATGGTAGAAGAGCTCATGGCGAAGTTGATCCAATATTTGATCTACTTCAAAGGCACAATTTCAATATCACTCAGCATGATTTGCATCATTAAGTTCAACGGATCGATCAACAAGAAGTGTCTTGCCTCCACGAAGGAGCCGGATTTCACAGGTGCCTCGACATCAATTTGTAGCGCTCTTTTGCTAAGTGGAACCACGCTCCCTGCTTGTGTTATTTTTCCCACTTTTCAAATGGTGATAAATCTACCTATACCATGGGGAAATGCCATGGGTCCTCTAGCACTGCCACATCCATTCAACCCCTCCCTCACGGAAATCACAAGAATTTCCTAAAATTTGATGGGAGTGGAAATCAAAGCACAGATGCACATATAGCTACATTTATTATGTCATGCAATATTCTGGATGTGACTCATGAAGACGTATCTGTACGTCTCTTTCTCGAGACCTTGCAAGGGCCTGCATCAGAGTGGTTCCAGCATTTACTAGCCGGATCCATCACCAGTTGGGCCACATTACAGACTACATTTGAAGATAGGTACAAGCCTTCAGAAGACACATTCACGTTATTGTCGTGAATCACTCACATGAAGAAGGAGGCCAATGAAACCATGCGTGATTTTATCACCCATTTCAATTCACTGATCAACTCATGTGTTGCCTGCCATGTTGCCAACATTAGAGAATCAAAAGTGTTTCTTTGTAAACACAATGAGTTCGGAAGTAAGTTTCTTACTTTTACAAGAACAGATACCCACCTTGGTCCTTGCTCAAGGCTATGGCCATTCGGATAGAAGACAACCACCTTATATCTAGTGAGTTAAGACGAGAGCCATCAAAATCAAAGGCTTCAACTTCTTCTCTTAGGAAACCTCATCAGATCTAGCGTTCCAAAAGATGACAAATGACTTGATCTCATTAAAGAAGCAATTGGCTCAAACATCGTCTACTACTCCTTACCGGGATATCCATGAGGAACTTCACTCCCAAAAATGCCCCCCAAAGGCCGTGTTTGCTTGCTACTTCTCCAAGGTTAGCAATTGAAGCTCCTCCGGTTAATGCTTTGGTTGAAATCAAAGAAGATGATACAAATTATGAAGAACCTTTGTCACAAGATGAAGATGATCAAAATGTTGGTGAACCAACTGGTGAATCTACTATCGGGTATATGGAATTTGAAGATGAGGAATCTGATGAAGAAGAGGGTACCCAAGGGTATGCAAGGAAAATCATACACAATTTTCACTCGCTCACAAGGAAAAGAAGCAAAGGTTGCTATTGAAAAACAAAAGGAAAAGGCTGTGGTAGCTCCACCGCCAATGATCACTAAAAGAGGTAATCCCCTTCCTACTCAACCTTCGGTTAAACCTTTTGTAAAGAAATATTTTCCTCCTGTTTCTCCTCCAATTCAGCCTTCCTCCAATTCCATAAAGACCAAGTAATCCTCCTCCACAAATGTGAAATGAAGGACTCATTCCTTCATTAGCACAACCCTTGGTCGCATTGATATAATTGATCATGCTAAAAAGACCAAGATCCAAATGTTTGAAGTTGAATACCTTCAGTCCAACCCAAGAGCAACTTGTAAGATTAACTAAGTATATCCAAAACTAGGCTGCCATCCTTCCTCCTATTTCTCCAAAAGGAATTCTTCCCACCCTCCTACGTCTCATGTAAATGTCACCTCAACCTCCGCATCGGGAAAAATTGAACCTTTTTACCTATCTCTCTTGATCAATGGTCATAAACTAAGCAATTGTATAATTGATTCTAGAGCTTTTGATAATGTTATGCCAGCAAAGGTTGCCCATGCTTTGGGCCTCACACTTACTAAACCTTTTGGTAGATGCTACTCCATGGAAACTAGATAGGTACCATTGATTGGTCAGATCAAGGAGGATGCACATTTACATTCGTGGAATTTCTGAGAAAAGGGTAAAAATGACCATTCTTGTAGCTGATATTCTAGTAACATACGGGATATTGCTAGGGAGGAGCTTCTGTAAAGAAGTTGGTGGGGAAATTCATATGGATTGGTCCAAAGCTAGGATTCCTATCAAAGGGGTGATGCAGACGTTAGAACCAGAATCACAAAAGAAATATCTAGTCACCAACTCTGATGACCCCAAGGCTCAAATTATTTTCGAATCATCAGGGATGGGGAACTACTTCCTATCCACCGACTCAAATAAAATGGACGTTCTCATCCAAGAAGAGGATCTCAACAAAGTGTGGACATTGTAGTTTGATGGCAAGTTGTACAACAAGTGGATGTGGTGTTGGGGCTGTTCTAATATCTCCTGAAGAGGAGATTTTCCCTTTTTCTTTCAAGTTGTAGTTCTTCAATACAAATAATACCGCTGAGTATGAATCCTTGTTACTTGGCATGCAAGCTACAAAAGAGAAGGGAATCAAGAATCTAAAAGTACAAGGTGATGCTGAGCTAATTGTCAATCAGGTGAAAGGGATATACCAAGTAAAGAATGACCAGCTTAGACACTACCGCAATGCAGTATGGGATAACATCGAGGAGTTTGATGCTTTCTCAATCAAAGTAGTTCCGAGAGCTCAAAATGACATGGCTGATTCATTGGCCATCTCAAAGCATCCCTCATGCTCCCTCACCCGGGGTTAAAAATGGATACATATACCATTGAGGGGTTTTCACCCGAGTGTGCAGGATAATTCACAACACCGGCGGTGTGTTCAATGAAGAAAACCAACTTATCACTTTTTGAGAAAGCTGAAAATTTCAAAGAGCTTCATTTCGATGGATCAACTTCTACATGTTGTGAGTCTCTCACTGGTCAAGCACATGAATTTGAAAAAAGAAACAGTGATACAACTCAAAGGAAATAAGATTCCGAAAGGTTTAGTTTCCTTAGAATGACTATTTGATAATCATGACCGTTTTGTTAAGAAAAAGTGACAAGGATAATCCTCCCTCTTCTCTCGGAAACTAAATCATCAACTGGGTACTATGGAACATCCTCATTCCATGAACATGGGAAGTGTACAGACGCCTAAAGAAAATGAAAATTCATCAAGTTGTTGAAAAAGTACATGGATGTATTAGCATGGTCTTATGCTGATCTCAAGTCTTTCAAGCCAAAGGACATTCGGCACGACATCCCGCTCAAGGACGATGTCAAGCCTTTTCGTCAAAAGCAAAGGCATTACAACCCCAAAATCTCAAGTACCATCTAGGCTGAAATTCAGAAGATGTTGGATGCAAGAATTATTTTTCCAATTCATCACAGTACCTGGGTTACAAATATTGTGCCCGTGGAAGAAGAATGGTGAGATATGCATATGCGTAGACTTTCGCAACTTGAACCAGTCATCTTTAAAGGATAACTATCCACTACCGATAATGGATCAAGTGCTACAGGAAGTAACTAGTTCAGAAATGCTATCTATGTGATGGTTTTTTGGGTTACAATCAAATTCAAGTTACGCTTGAAGATCATTTCAAAACAACATTCACCACTCCTTGGGGTACCTTCACCTATAGTAGGATGTCGTTCAGTTTGATCAACGCCGGTGCCACCTTCCAACAAGCAATGGACTTTACATTCAAAGGTATGATGGAAAAGGTCACCATGGTTTACCTAGATGACTTGACCGTGTTCTCCAAGAAACAAAGTGATCATTGCGATCATTTAGATCAAGTCTTGATCAGATGCCGAGAGCACAAAATTTCACTAAATCCCAAGAAGTTAGTTTTGGGGTCACTAAAGGAAAGATGCTAGGACATGTCATCAGTAGAGAAGGAACTAAGATAGATGTCGAAAGAGTCAAGGCTATTCAGAGCCTCACTTTGCCTACAAGCAAGATTGGTGTTCACTCTTTCTTTGGAAAGGTAAATTTTCTCAGACGCTTCGTCCCTGATTTTGCTGAGAAGACTCGTCATATATCTAATATGATGAAAGGGTCCCAAAAATTCCAATGGAGTGAGGAAGGCAAGGCATCATTCGAAGACATAAAGACCTCCATCACTCACACTCCTGTTTTGGTGTGTCCTGACTTCAACAAAGACTTCATCATGTATAGTTATGCATCTGCGCATCATACTGTATCGGCTATCTTGATGCAAAAGAACTCCGAGGATATTGAATCCCCGATTGCTTTCATGAGCTCTCCTCTTAAGCCTCATGAACTAAAGATGTTGCAATTGGAAAAGCATGCCTTCGCCATGGTAAAAGTAGTCAAAAATTTCTGCTACTATATTCTGAATTCTCATACAGTAGTCGTTGGTTCCAGACACGGTTGTTAAGTCTATCCTGACTCAACAGAGTTAGGGAGCTTACGAGGAATGGATTGAAAAGGTCCAAGAATATGATCTAGACATCAGACCAACCAAGTTGGTAAGGGGTAAGGGCATGTGTCAGCTAATGGCTGAAAATAAAGACTCAGAGGTACCTGAGGAGCAAACTGCTCACGTTGATGAAGAACAAAGTGAACTGGAGAAAGCGGATTCTTTACCCATGGTTTTGTTTGTCGCAACCAATGATGAATGGTATTCTGACATCACATTCTTTCTCACCTATGGAGAGTGCCCAACTCACCTAACCACTAAGGAAAAGTGAGCGGTAAAGCTCAGAGCCACAAGATATGTCATATGGGATGATGGATTGTACAAACGTGGAATTGATGACATTTTTCTACGATGTGTTGATAAGCCGTAGATAAAATTATTGGAGATTTTTCATGACTCTACTGTGGTGGTCACTTCTCCTCATCAGTGACAGCACATAAAATCATTGGGCCAGATACTACTGGCCGATGTTATTTTAAGATACAACCACCTGAGTAGAAATGTGAACTTTGCCAACAGTTCGTTGGCAAACCAAAGCTAGCTGCATTTCCCCTCAGGCCCGTCATCATTGATGAACCATTCAAGTAATGGGGAATTGATTTCATTGGAGCACTCAATCCTCAATCGAGTGTTGACATAGTTACATCCTAACAACAATGGATTACTTCACAAAATGGGTGGAGGCCATACTTGTCAAACATGCCACTTCTGAAGTTGTTTGTAACTTCATCAAAGAGAATATTATTGTGAGATTTGGCATTCCACACAAAATCGTTATTGATAACGCTTCCAACTTCTCTTCATGGGAAGTTATTGGTTTTGTTATGGATATGGAATAACCTTGGCTCATGCTTCTGATTACTATCCTCAAGGAAATGGTCAGGCAGAATCTAGCAACAAGAACCTAGTGACTATCATATCAAGCTAGTTGATGAGAACCAATGGTCCTGGCACAAATCATTGTATGATGCTTTATGGGTGGATCGTATTACTCCCAAGAGGTCTCTTGGCATGTCACCTTTTAGGTGTGTTGTCGAGACCGATGTTGAAATCCCTATCTCCGCAGAACTTCTTGCTCTCGCGCTTGGCTCGAGCAATCGAAGATGAAACTTTTCAGAGTTCTCTTGAAAAGAGGATTATGTACCTGATGGAACTTGAAGAAAAATGAGTGAAAGTGGTCGAAAAGATCACTGAACATCAGAATCAAGTCAAGAGGTTGTTCGACAAGAAAGCTAGGTAGAGATTTCCAAGTAGGGGATCTTGTTCTTCTATGGGACAAACGAAGAGAACCGAAAGGTATGCACATGAAATTTTGACTCTCTTTGGAGAGGGCCATACAAGATCAAGAAACTCAATGGAGAGAATAGTTTCTATCTCTCATATCTGGATGGAACCAAACTCCCGCTTCCCTATAGCGGGCAACACCTAAAGATTTTTAGGAAGTAGAGCTTGCTCTCTTCTTTGTATAGTTTGTTTTCGTCGTGTGTTTGCTTTCATCGTGTGTTTGCTTCCTATTTTGTGTGTTCCCTTCCTTCCCTTTTGGTTGCCCTTGTTTTTGACTCTCTGTAACCCAATGGATAGGCACATGAAAATGGGATTCTCTACCCTTAAGTTTCACTTAAGGATAGTCCCCAGAAAGAGCCAGTTGTTATCCTGTAAAATTGATAAGGGCAATTTTAGATAACCATACCAAAATTTCTATTTTGGTCCCTGAAGAAGTCTAACAACGTTCAAAATGGCCTAAAACTCCCTTTGAAAATCAAGTTTTAAGAACTTAGCCTTTTTTAGCTTCTTTAGAGTCGGCGCAGTTTTTGGGGTGTCAACATTCCAAAAATTGTGCCTTTTTGAACTGGGCGCAAGAAATGTTGTGTCGACATCAAAAATATGTGCCCCTTTGAAAACCCTTTGGCACAGAAAATGACATGCCAACATCAATAAAGTTGTGCCCCTAAGGTGCTAAAAGTTACATGTCAACATCGGTAAACATGCACCTAGAATGTGTGCTAAGGCGTGCGAAAAGTGGTATGTCAACATACCAAAATGTGCGCAAAGAAAATTCCCTTAGGCTTTAGAGAAATCATGTTGACATTAGGAAATATGTGCTTAAGGCACTAAAAATTTATGTCGATGCTAATTAAATTGCGCCAAGGTGCATTTGCACCCGTGTCGACACTCTAGAAATTACGCCAAAGAAAGTTGGTGGAGTAATTAATGCCAGGTTTTCTATAAATAGGCACTCAACACCTGTCATTTTCACGAATTGAAAATTGTGAAAAGTATTTCTCGCACTGTCAGCTATCCTTGTCACCCCCATGTGCCATTTTTCGAGCTTGTGGACCCCAACATCGTCCTTCATCCTTTATAAAACCGGGTAAGTGGCTTTACCTTCCTGTTGTTGTTATGGTTTTGTTTTTGGTTGTGTTAGGTTTTAGGGTTGATAAAAATGATTAAATCTAAAAACAACACATTTACAATTTGCAACTCAGCCAAAACCGCCTTACCTCTCCTTCCAGATTCAGAATGAGAAGGCTCTCGCCTCGAGAAGAAGCCATCCTTTTTATATATCCGCTTACCTTGCAAAAGTCCCTCTCTCCTTACCATTTTGCAAAACCAAAAAAGAGAGAAGGAATCAAAGAAAGTGTAAAAATCATCTAAAATTTGGCGCACTATTTTTAACATGTTAGTAACCCCCACAGCCGTGCCTTGGTGCACTTGTCTCCCGCTCAGCAACATATCTCTAACCTGCACCCAGTATAATAACACTTAGCAAAATTTTGTAAGGGCGTAGATGCATCCTGGACAACATCAACATTAGATGTTGTGTGCTCCAAATCCGCGCCAAGTAGTTTTCCTTTGGCGCATTGATTTCCTTTGCAACATCTTCAAAATTGTGCCTTGGGCGCACTTAAAAGCCATGCAACACCATCCTTTTCAAAGACCCAACTAAAGAAAAATTTCCTAAGGCACTGGCGCATGATCCTTGACATCAACATGGCATGTTGTATGTTGTAAACCCCCCCTGCTTTATCATTTGGCACCACCTTCTGCCATGCAACACTCTCTAAAAGTATGCCCTTTATAACCCTTTGGCGCAACTTTTCTCCTGTCAACACAGTGCACCTTTTTACATGTTGACATCCCCAAAAGTGCGCCCACCTTTTTAAGCCTCTGCAACATGTGTGAACTTGCACCTTGCGCCCTAAGCCTTATAATTGCTCATTCTTCTTTCTACAAGCTTTCATTATGAATAACATGATGGTTGACATGGCTCTTCTATGTTGGACCTCCTTGATTCTCCTTGCAGAACAACAACAACCATCCTCGAGCTCACACATGTCTTCATCAAGCAAAAAGCCAACCAAGTCTAAAGGAAAAGCAAAGTTGACAGAACAAGAGATGAAGTACAAATATCAGAAATTCAGGATGCCTGACTCATACGCAGAGAGTGATCTCGACATCAGAGACTCCGAGCTTGGGCACATTGATATGGAAGACTTCTGGGTGAGAACCAACCAGCTACTAGTGGCCCCTGGATGAACAAACTAGTGGGCAGTGGATTGCACTTTGCAGCTGGGCTGCCAGTAAGTGTTGTGAACAATGAATTTATCATGTTGGTTGCCTGTTGCTATAACAAGGACACAAGATGTGTCAAAGATAAGGAAGGAAAGATGATCATCGACCTAATAGCTCATCATTTTGAAATAACCCTAGGCATTCCTCATCACAGGAAATATGTCACCATAAGCCTAGAAGACTGCAAGAAGGCATGGGATGACAATGAGGAAAATGCATGTAAATGATGAATGAGCTCTATCTTAAGAACAAAAAGTCAGTGAGCAGATGGCCACAGACCATCCACCGCAGTGACTTCAATGAGGAACTGAGTGATACAATCACCTTCCTGAACAAAATATTTGGGCTTCCTGATGCCCATTATTTCCATAAATGGATGCTGAGGTACTTAGAGACCATGAGCAAGAATGTACCTGATCAGCATTTTGGTTGGGAGAAATCATCAAGCGACACCATCTCCCAGCAGCTTCAACAGGTCCTCACAACTGGGAAGTTCTATATGAATTCCTACGTTGTATACGCTGTAGCATCAACGAGAGATTTCATAGGCCTAGCTCGAAATGGGGTATGGCCCCAGGTCAAAATATATGAATACTACCCAGAGCTAAGGCTTGAGAACAACATCCCCAGTTCTCAAAAATCAATGACGCCTTCTTCTATGAGGTGATCTACCTATTGAGGCCGAATATGAGACATGGTCGAACTAGCCCGAGTGTGATCACTATCACAAAGAAGTGGGGAGCATTGTTCACGTAGTTTCCCACATTCACTTATCTTAGGGTGGTGAATTTTGAGGGTGAACCGACAAAGCTACCAAGGTATGCAGGGCCCAAATTGATCCTCTTGGAGTTGTCAAGGCAACTGATCACATACCACGAGAGGTGCATGAAGAGAAAGAAGGGAGGAACTCCATTCCCCCTTACAGTGGGCCGATACACCTGCACCACACTAGCCAAAGCACAAGAAATGTATGCCGAGCTTGAATTGCTGAATCTAAAGCACAACTTCCCAGCCAAGGCCCACCTTTGATTGCGGAGTTGCCTCCCAAAGGAAAAATTGATCCCATTCATGTTCCTGAGATCAAGGACATCTATATCGACCTAACACATGAAATAGATATCAGGCGAAAGGATCACTCCCGACTGGCTCTAGAGGAGATTATCCATTATGGCGTGGCCATCATTCCAAAAGGATTCCAAGAGCCTGATCAAGAAATTGATCAAGTTTACCTTGACACGGATGGGGACGATTGGCCATTCATAAAAATCGACAGAGCCAAGGCACCAAAGACCATTCAAGAAAGGGTCAAGCCCACATTGCAAATGCACCAAGCATTGGTGCAAACAGAATGGTATCACCTACCTCGGGGTAGATTTCACTACTTCCCCTTTAGGTAGAGCACCTCCAAGAATGGCCCAGGTGCTTAAAGGAAAAGGAAAGGATAAGGATGGAGAACCAAGCCAAAGCAGAAGAAACTCTTGAAAGCCCTCCTACTACTTCTGAGAAACAAGTGGTCGACCTGGTGTCTCCAAGTAAAGAAGAAGAGACCACCAAAGTTTCAACGGATACATCCACTCAGGATGTTATCAGCTACAACCACTGAGGTACCCACCATTCCTTCTTCCGCTCCTTCTCCTCCCCTGTCATTGAAGCATCTATTCCAATGGATGTTTCTTCTTCTCTCTCCTTCCTCCCTTCCATCTCCCACCTCTTCCATCTTCTCCTCTCTTGCGGATCTATCACCCTAGTGTTCCCTCCATCCCATTATAGATCCCTTCCACCTCCATGATGTCCTTTTCTTCCCGTAGTAACTCCAGCCCCACAAGCAACAACACATTAGACTCCTTGTCGATGCCACCACCAAGTGTCTCAACGTTCTTCCCTATGGCCTCTTCAGTTGCTTCCCCTTTCACTCCCATTTCTTCTTCCATTCCCTCTACTCCTTCTCCCATAAGTCCAAGCTGGATTTTTGACCATCTGGGTCAACTCAAGAGAAAGGTTCCCATCGCACCCATGGACTTCTCTGTCATTTTCAAAGAAGGGACCCAAGAAGCAAAAAGCTATAACTCACTTCTCTAAGAGCATTTAGGGAGAGAGTCATGGAGATTACATATCCAGATCCCACCAAAGAAAAGAAAGATCTGTCTCCTACAGAACTTTATAGTGACCCAAGTCATGATGGGAACCTCATCTGAAAGCCTATAAGGAGAGGCTTGTCTGTAGTAGACGCCCTTTGCAAGAAGCTACAAGAAGCAAAAGAGGAGAAGAGAATACTCAAGGAGCAAAACAAACATCTCCTCCAAGCATTGTAGAGAATGGGCAACGCTCTACCTATAACTACCACCAAACCTACTGAAGTTCTTAGTCAGGACAAGATAAATGAATATGCCAAGATTGGTGAACAAGGCACAATGAGTGTCCTCCTGGATAGAGTGAATCCTCAGAGATAGTGAGGAAATAATCAAGAAATTCATAGGACTCTACCAGGGTATAGATCAGGAAAATAAGGAGCTACAAGCAGTAGTAGGATCCCTCTCCGAGGAGTTGGACAATGCCAGATTGCAACATGAAACATTCCAAGCAATGGTCGACTGCTCAACTGACAACCTATTAAAGGTCAACGTCATTGATCACCCACGGGAACATAACAAAGCTCTCATTGCATTGGATTATCCAGGTCGATCAAATGGAATATATCCTGGAGAGGATAGATAAAATCAAAGAGCAAGGCCTGGATGCAAAATACAACATGGAGCAGATGGTCACAAAGATGTCTCCAGGGATGCTTAGTGAATCATTCACCTTGAGGGAGGTAGATGATACAATCCATCTCTTCAAGGCTATCGCAACCCAAGGTTTGGCACTAGAGGTCACTTTTGACCGAGAATCAATCAATAACCTTTTGGCTTGCCATGATTTCATTGGATTCTTGATTGAGGCATGCGAAAGAGTATGCTAGGCTACCTGACAAGCTCAAGACTAAAAAAGAAACTTGTCGAAGTTATTGGAAACCATTTCAAGGGTCCTGATCATAATCAACTTCAGACCATGATCAACAAGTTTATGGAATATTGAGCCCAGTGTCACATCCCCTCTCCCGATCAGAAGCAAGACATTCGTTTAAGCCAAGAGATGATGAGGAGTAGTTTCTCCTCTTGTGTATGCTTCGATCATTTTTGTAAAAATATTTAAAAAGTATGTTGGCATTTACGATGACATCATCCATGTTGCATCATGGGATGTTGCCATCAAAAAACTTGCCCAAAGTCAACTTTTGACTTTTTAGATATTTTGTAAATGGTGGTTGGTTTGTT
>CM031241.1:642864364-642940263 GCA_018340775.1 Taxus wallichiana var. yunnanensis | reverse complement strand
GTGGTGAAACAAACACTGAGAGGAGTAGTAGGTTTGACCACTTCTTTGGATACTAATGGGTTTTTCAATTTTGGCTGTCTTTTTCTTAGGTAGGTGCGAGATGGAGCATGTGATGCGAATGGAAAGGCGGATGATAGGAGAGGATGAGTGACCCATGGGACAACTAAGATGTAGTGATAGGTGTTGGTCGAGGTCGAGAAGGAGGTACAGTGCGAGGGGAGGGAAATATCATAGGTAATGAAGAAGTTCTGAGAAGGTAATGGTGGTCTAGGAGGTAAAGAGGTTATAGATGGTGGTGTACGATGTGAGGTTCACTTAGTCATAGTTACAAGTCGTAGTGAAGGGGTTAGGAGAGTTTTAGGTTTACCCTTGAAGGGAAGAGGTTTGGTTAAGGTCGAGGGGTGAGGTCCCAGGATGGATGGTAGAGGTGAAGGTGACAAAGGTGTGGTAGGTGAGGTCGGTGTATGTGGTTTAGAAGGTTGGGTTTTCCATTTAGGTTGGGGATAGATTCGGTGAGGTATATGAGAAAATGTGGCCAAGGCTATCTTGATAGAAGGATGGGCAGGTTTTGATGTCGGTGTGACCCCTAGGGTGCTAGCGGGTTTAGAGACAATAGATGATGTCGAAACATGTCGGCTAGCAAGTAGAGGGCCGAGTGTAGATGAGGATGATGCAACAGAATATGTCTCAAGAGTTATGGTTATGTGTGGTTTGGCTATTAAAACACCTTCGGATAAATTATATAAGTTTCGATGAGGGATGATTGCATTTGGGTCGAGACAGGAGTAAAATGGCATCCCCAAAGTGAGGCCCTATCAACATAATCCAGGTAATCGACCAAACATGAAAATGGTACTGTGGTAGATGAGGTAGATGTGGGTCGAGTGGTGATTCCCGTGAAATTTGTCTGAGATACAGGGAAATTGCTAGCTTCAGCCTCTGTGGGTAAGAGAGCCAAAAGCAGGTCAGCAGGATCTTGGGTGGATGATGGAGAATGGTCACCTAGCGGTAACGACATATCTATTGGATCCTGAATAGGTGAGGGAGATGATGGGTGTTCCTTTATGGGTGGAGGAGGTATGATTGGTGACAACTCACTAGGTGGAGAAGCTAAAGGTAAAATGATCTCAGTGCTAACTGAGAGACTCCTCCACAAGTGCAGAGGAGATGAAGGGCATTCCTCTGTGGGTGGAGGAATAGATGAAGTAGGTTCCTATGTAGGTAGAGGACTTCGGGCTAGGATTTCCTCAATGGAGGGGACATGAGATAGATGAGAAGAAGTTTGTATGTTAGTGAAGATAACATGGACTTCACGTGTATTATTATCATTGTTCGAGGCATCACCACTTGATCGATCAAGAGATGGGGAATAGTTAGGAAATGGTTTCTTGAATATGTGGAGGTTTTGGTTGGTAGGTGCATTTTGGCTATCCAAGACTAACTCACCGCTCTCAAGCATTCCCTGAACAATGTTTTTGAAAGTGATGTAATTACTATCACTGTGACCGTTTACATGATGATAGTTACAAAAGTCATTTTCTTTGTACCATGCAGGTATGGGGCGAGAGGGATCAAAACCAGTGTGTGGTTTTATAGGAGGAAGGGTGATGGAACCGGCTTTAATAAGATTTTCTAAAACAGTGAATATGGATCCCCATTTGGGTGTATTTCTTTTGTTCACATTTGAATTGAAGGGTCTAGACCATGTGAAAGATTAGATGAGGGTTTAGCATGATTGGTTGGATTGGTAGGGCCGACCTTAAGTACCACTCACGTTGGCGGTTCCTTGGCATTGAATAGCTCATCGAGGTTTCAAGGAAGAAGAAGTGTCATTTGACTTGAACGAGGAGTTCTTGTTTCGTAATTGAATTTTCTTCTCTTTGATGGCACAAATCTCTAGTTTTCGTGCCATAGTGAATGCCTCCTTGAATGTTCGAAGGTCCTGCACTATAAGGTAGGTGAAATATGTCTAACACAAGCCCATGTAAATATCTCTATTAGTTTGGTTTATGGTAATTAGAAAGTGAGTTGATTGATTAGGCTACGCCAACGAGTGACAAAATCTGTGATAGATTCATCGTCATATTGACGTGTAGAGTAGAGATCAGTCATGGTAACCTTCTTTACGATGTTAATCGAGAAGTGATCCAAGAAGGCTGGGCTATTTGATTGAATGTGAAGATGGAATGTCTAGGTAATCCACTATACCAGTCCAATTTAGGGCTAGTTAGGGACATGGGAAAGGTTCACAAAAGTAAGACGTCATCATGTAGGCAATAAGATAGCACCATGTTTGAAAGATCGAAAATGCTATTGTGGGTCCTCCTTACTATTGAAACAATTAAATTTTGACATCTCCCAATGTACGGATATGGACGAATGGGAATGGATGGTGAATGGGCTCATTACAAATTTCATTGTAGGAGAGAGAATTGTGTGAGCCAAAGACAAATTCTTCTAGTATCTTCATCTTATCCATCATTAACTTGATGAAGTCATTGTTAGGTTGTGAAGATTGGGTACCTCCTGTAGCGAAAGGAGGTTCTTGTTGAACATATGAAGAATGTGACATTATAGAGTATGGTGGTGCTGAATAAGGAGGTATATACCCAAGAGGTATATACCTGAATGATAAATGAAATAGAGGGGGTTGGTAGTAGGTATGTGAAGGTGGGACACTCGTAGTGACTCTAGTAGAGATAGGAGGTAGAGACTATGGAATGGAAAGGACAATGTTTTGGTAAGGGGTAGTGGTCACCAAAACCAGGGGTGGTTATGTTGTGACTGGCATGTGTGAGACGACAGGTGCAGATGAGGCTATGTTCTAGGTGGTCAATGAAGGTACAGGAGAGACTCAGCAGGCAACTGATGTGCTAGATGCGGTGGTCAAAGCTATCAAGGGGCCTAGCTATGAAACAACCGGACATAAAATAGGTGAGGGTACTTTGGAGGCAAGAGGGGCTGACGGGAAGTGGACATAAAGGCTAGAGGTAGGGATACGGGCATGTCATATATCAATTGACTCGAGGCATCTCGAAGGGATGAATGGGTGAGGTAGAATTGTAAGGCAACTGGGTTTTGATCAAGGAGTCGTGTAAACTCCGTGTCACCTGTGGGAATAGTGATAGGTTGATTGGGATCCATGGGTGATGAAATGGAAGGTGGTGAAGGGCTAGGTGGGAGTGGTTGTTGACTAGCATGAAATATGAGAGATCTTGCACTGACTATGGGTCAGATACTATGTGGACAAGAGCTGATCTGGCAAGACTTTATTCTATCTCGAATGGCATAGAACATAGTAGAAGTGGGAAAAAAATTGTGGTGAGTGAATTAGGTTAATAGGTGAGCTATAAAACAAAATAGGTAGACCATGACACTAGTTAGGTAAACTGATGTCGGTTAGGTGAACGATGCCAAGTTAGGTAAAACCGATGCCAGCCATTCTTGTGAGAAAATAATAGTTTAACAAATGAGGTTATAGACTAACAATTTTTAGACAGGATGAGATGTAAGGTGGATGTTATTAGACTAATGATGGTATGGAAAGTGAAAAGAGCTTTTAACAGCCTAGAAGATGAAATAAGTGTCTTTTGGACAAGTATCCAAAAAATACTATAGACCGATCGCTGTTGGATTAAACCGATGACTGGTTAGAGGGTAAACCAATGAAGGTTAAGGTTAATCATGGATGGTTACTATGAAATTGAAATAGAGATGAAGAAAAGTGGTTGTAATTTAAAATTTGATGTAGAATCAAACCCAGAAGTCTGAGAATGATGTAAATAAGGTCCAGGCACACTCAGACGAAGTCAGAATACACCGACTATGATGAGGAGTGTGCAAGGAGAAATGAAAAGATGAAGAACATAAATCTCACACCTCAAAATGCAAATCAAATAGAAACACTAAGAAAGAACGTTCCTAAGAGTGCCTATTCTATTACGTTTGTTTAGCTTATGCTATTTTTGTGGACTGACTATTATGAACAGAACAATAGATTTTTTTGGTGAGGAAGGCTTCCTATGAAGAAGGAGATCTAAAGGGTGAGGTTTCAGGAATGTTATGGGGGGTGGGCAAGCCTTCTTCGATGATGGACTCGATGAAGCAATGAGTTAGGAGTACCGTATAATCATAAAGATTAGTGCGATCGTTGGCAGGATTTCCCAGGAAGGAATTTGTTTCAGAAATATGTGTTAATTAAATACTTTGTGCAGTTTGGATATGACTCAGAAGAAGAGAGAGTGCTTTCTACAGTTCATTTGTCAACCATCAGTAGGTATGACTTCCAGCGTATAGGTTGCCATCAATTAATGTTCACTAATGCATGAAAGCAGAAATGTAATGCAATTAGTTTTAAGCCCAAATCTAAAGTGTGATATTCAATGACAAAATAGATGAATAGGAAGAGGAATGCTCTTTCACTATATTCACTTTACACACTTTGCCCTAATTTTCTATATCCATTTTTGCCCAATTTGTCAAGAAACGTTCATTTTTCTATGAGCGGTGGCCTGCAATTCATATTTTCCATTTGAATGCCTTTGAAAATTGCTCACATGTTGTTATTTTTCCCTAAATTGAAACAAATTTCCAAGTTCCCCTTTTTGTGCCCTAATTTCTTCATTTACATGGTTGAGCCATTTTCCCTTTGTCAAATTCATGAAAAAATTAAAATGGATCAATTCCAAGTTTTTAGAAGTTGAAATCCTAATCCCCTGCCAAAAACAATGATAAAACATGATTCAATTGATTTAAAACCGAGAAATCTACCTTCCTTATCAATTTTTTTCAATTTCTAGGGCATCCCCTGCATTTTTACGTTTTGACGGGCATACGGGTGTCATTTTCCCATCAAATTCATCCTTGCAACATATTGCTAATGTGGCAGGTTTCTATTGGCTGGGAGCGGTTGGGAAAATGTTATAAGTTGTTACTTTTTGAAAAATTGACAAAGGAAAATTTTTGTCCACGGCCCGCATTGCTACTACAAAGATGATGTGCCTACGTGGCACAATGTGATTGGTTGAGGATCGGTGGGTGGCGGGGTCACTTAGAATATTTTCTTCCATTTTGGAAAATTTCTCAAAATCACTTTTTGGTCCCAAAGGCCCACACCAATGGGAAGTGGACACGTGGTGGGGAGTTGGAGAAAAAAATTTTGATTCAGGATTTGCGCAAAAATTTGACCAAGGGCCCGCATCAATGAAAAGAGGACACGTGTCCGGAGAATCAAGCAGGGGCGCGAGTTGGAAAAATTTGAAGTTTTTGGCTTCAAAATGCCAATGGAAAAATTTGGCCCGAAGCCCGCGATGAATGGGAAATGACACGTGCACGAGGAAGGTCAATGGATGGTAGACTTTAAAAATTTTGTTGTTTTTTTTACCTCTGCCCATGGTAAACAAAAATGGGCCCATGCCCAATAAGATGTGACACGTGTCTAAGAAATGCAACATGGAGGAGGGAAGTTTTAAAGACTTTGAAAGTTTTTAACTTCAAAATGCTAAAATCAATTTTTGCCCGAAGGCCCGTGATGAGTAGGAAGGAGACACGTGTCCAGGAGGAGAAATGGGAATAGGGGCCGAAGGAAAATTTTATGAATTTTTGCCTTTATGTTTGTAGGGTGAAAATTGAAAAATGAGCCCGCGCCCAATGAAAAGTGGACACGTGTCCAGGGAGGTCAGAGGGAAAAGAGGAGACTTAGAAAAATTTAAAGTTTTTGGCTTCAAAATGCCAATGGAAAATATTTGCCCAGAGCCCGCAATGAATAGGAGAAGACACGTGTCCCGATTTGGAAATTTGGGGCAGCGGAGGAAAGTGGAAAAGTTTTACAAAATTTTGGGAAAATTTCAAAGTGAAAAATTGATCCGTGGAAAATTTGGAGGTGTGCCCCCATCCAATCAGGGGGTGACACGTGGCACATTTCAAAAGTTAAAAAAGCTCGGCCCAGGAGGATTTTGTGCTCACGGAGGAATGAAGGAAAATTTGGAGGGTCGGCTCCGCTGCGAATGGGAGACCGCCACGTGGCAAAGGGAATGGAGCGGGTGTTCGGCCCATGGAGGTTTTGGAGAAAATTTTCCTTTTCTCAAAAAAGGAGAAAAATTCATAGAATTGGCCCGCGGT
Source organism: Taxus wallichiana var. yunnanensis (assembly GCA_018340775.1). Classification (NCBI taxonomy): domain Eukaryota; kingdom Viridiplantae; phylum Streptophyta; class Pinopsida; order Cupressales; family Taxaceae; genus Taxus; species Taxus wallichiana. The sequence goes on along the minus strand of CM031241.1, from coordinate 642,934,143 downwards.
TCTTGGTGGGGCCACCTAGGAGTGGACATGGCATGTCCAGGGGGCATGCGGGGAAAATTTTCAAAATTTTCCCGAGGTCAAAAAAGGTTTGAAATGCATTTTTAAGGTTGGATGCCTAGTCCAATGGTATTTGGACACATGTCCACCTTATCCAAAGTCAAAGAAGATATTTTTGAGCCTACGTGTCGAATCTCATCAAGACACGTGGAGGGAAAATTTAAAGTTGATTTTTAATCAACGGTTGCTGAGTGTTTTTTTTTGGGCACCATTGAGCTCCAAGATGCTTGGAATCATCATTTTTGCACCAAATTGCATGAAATTTTATATGAAATCACATCCCCTCAACCTTCTGGATGCAATGGCATCATTCATTTGAGCTATTTTGTGTCCTATAGTGATTTTCATGAAATATTTTTCTCAGCCCATGTAAAAACATGAAAAGTAAAAAATTAAAGTTACAGAGTTAAAAATGATGAGGGAAAAGGGTGGAAAATGATTGAAAATGCATGTTGGCATGGTGGAATGACAAAAATGTGACCCTGGGATGGATAAGGATCCAAATCCATGTAATATTTTAAAATATTTGTGCATCTCTGGCATTTTGTGAGTTGTTTTACAGTTTTATATCATTTTTCATCAAATGGATAGGGTTTTGTAACAAATTTGATCCCTTTGGCATATTCTTTGCTTGGGATGCAAGGATCCAAGCTGGCATAGGGTATATTATGTAATTTGGAGGCATTTTGTAAGGGGCTGTTGAGAATTTTGGAGAAAGAGAGAAGAATTTTCACAAGGAAAACTAGAAGAAGTCCATTTTCTTTTGGAGAAACTACCTGAGAGCCATTTTTTATTCCTGTTTGCATCAAATGTTCATCATGTTGAGTTGGTTTCAGCTATAAAGCCATCAAAAGCTTTGAGATTGTCTAAATAACATTCCCTTGCTGATATATTTGATCAAATTCTTGGATTAACTGGTTTTATCTCTTGGCAAAGCTTGCATACACTTGTATTTCAATATGTTTTCAATTTGTGTTTCATGCTCATGTTGCAATCTTGTGTTTGGGATCTTTATTGGTCATACATGGTCTCATTTCTTGTAGAGGGTTTGAAGGCATCTACAATCTTCCATTCAGAAGAGCATTCATTTGAGTGAAGATAAACAAATTTAAATTCATCTTACCTTCCTTGTAAATTGAGGGTGTTTGTAAACCTTTGGGTGTACCTTAGGTCATGATCTAACAAGGGTTTCTAAATGCTTCATTGATATTTTTCTTCAAGCCTTTGTGGCAGGTTATCAAAGTTTGTATGGAATAGTGCAGATTTGGGCATCCATGTGTGCACACATCCTGGTTGAAAGAGCACTTCAAATTCATTGAAACATCTTTGTTGTTTAGGTGTTGTAATTCATTTAAAAGCTTCCCAAAGAAGGTGATGATTTAGCTAGCTACTCTTGTCCCAACATCTCTCATCAGAATTTCATTTTAAACTAACTCATCCTACCTACAATACCCCTACATTTGCATTGTGTGTCCACAAAAGAATTCAATCCTTTCACTAAAATGCACAAAGTTGATCAGGGTTTTATCATGTCTTTAGCAGCTCTAGCTTTGTTTTGAAAACATTTCCATCATTTAGTAGTGACAACTCCTTTGAGTTTGGATAATGGATACTTGATCATGTTTTCACAAAGCCTCTTCCATATCATATGCAAAACACAAGGATATCTCCATCTCCTTACCATATAAGGGCTGCAATATAGGTTCTCTTGCCTTGGTTGATAGGCACAACCTAAAATAGTGAGGGTTAGATCAAAACCCTCTTGAAGGTGCTATCCACTCCCTCAATTCTTGAATGCAAACAAGCAGATAGGTGTGCTTCCCTAAATACAAATGACATACAAAACATCTATCTATCCTTGAGTGTCTTGTGCAAATTTATGATGTTGTTCAAGTTGTGAAGGAGAGTAAAATTGGATACCAACACCCGAGTGGCACCATTGTGGGAATTTTTTGAATTTCTTGGTGGTTTTGAAGTGTTTGAAAGGTTTGAGCATTTGTGTGATCAAGTATTTGAGCTGTTACATTCTTGAGATATCATTTCATACTTCAGATCTGCATGTTTTGGGTAAAAGATTTCAAACTCAGCTTGCTCTTCTCATTTACTAGTAGTTTATATGATTTGGATGCATTGTTTTTGGTTGAATCAAGAAGAAGAAGATCTGATTTGTAAATCCTTGCAAAGTTTTCAGTCATAGCATACATTTGATAGAATATTTTAGTGCTTTCTTACACAACTAAGGTGGAAATCCTTAGTGGCGACTCCATGTTGTTTGGATCTTGAAATACCAGTTGTCTTACACATTTCTGTCATTTGAAACTTGTTGTTTAAATCTGTCAAGTTGGAGGGAAGGAGATCCCTCTTCATCAAGGACTCTTCTAAGAAGTTGCTCACCGAATCAAGAAGCTTAGAACTAGAAGGAAGAAGAGTGTGGAAAGTGGTTGGTGATTTGGTTGCAAGGAAAGAGATCCCCATAGTTGAATTTGAAGGAGAGCAACCTGTTATTGAAGATTATAATTCCTCTTCAAGTAGATCTGATTCAGGCAATCTTCTTGCTGATTTTCATTCTCCATCAGGTGAGGGACCTTCTTGTGTATTTAAAAAACTTACTCCTAAATCTACTCCTGTGGTTTCTAAGTTTGCTAAAGTTTATCAAGAGAGAGAGCCTTTGGGGGTTATCATTTTAAAGATCACTCATCTATTCCAATCAGACCCATTACTACTCCCAACCAGCTTGTTTCACCTCCAAGATCACCCCCACCAAACAATATGGCTCAACCTAGACCTCCATTTGTTGTTAACACCTTTGGTCCTATAAATTTTGGAGGAATGGATGGTTATCCAAATGTTGTCCCACAAGATGTGAGAAATAGGTTACCAAAATTCCAAGGTAACAATGCCATAACTGGAGATCAACATCTCAAACTCTTTGTTAACATGATGGAAGATTTTGAGATAGAATTTGAGGATGTGTATATCAAGTTGTTTATCCATACACTTGAGGAAGATGCTAGGGATTGGTACAAAGCTCTACCTGATAACTCTATTGACTCATGGGCAGAGATGAGTAATGCATTCAGATTACAATATGGAGACAAAACAGATCCAAGGTTCCTTCTATCCGAGTTTGAGAACATCAAGAAGAACCCTAATGAGATAGTCCATGACTTTAATACAAGATTTAATAAAACATTGAGAAGGCTTCCTGTCATTTTGAGGCCTTGTGATGAATCTTGCTTGATCAAATATGCAGATGCATTTGATAAAAAGGCAGCCTATTACTTGAGAGACAAAAATCCTACAAACTTGAGGCAAGCTTTCACCATGGCACTTCAAATTGAAAATAATATTAAAGCTATTGGTAAACCACTTAAGAGGGATGGTGTGAAGCTGATAAACCCTGAGAAGCCTCAAGCTAGCAAGGGTGCTGATTTAGAAGATGTTGTCAAGACTTTGGCAGGGGCTGTCAAAGAAATTTCTTACAAATTAGCCTGGCCGAGAAAGGAATTGGGAAAAGTTCACAAGGACAGAAAAGAACTCAAAACCATGATAGATTTGGCAATCATCCTAGGGGTGATCAAAGACAAGATGATAGAGGTAAAGGGCCTATTGGATCTGCAAATAGACAACCCCAAGCTCATGAAAATAGAGTGGTGCCTGACCCTTTGACTGCAAGAGTTGTTGTTGTTCAAGAAATTGCTGATATGGATTGGTGTGATAGATGTTTTCTTCCTCATCCACCATGTGAAATGGACCAACAAGATATTGATGATGATAATGAGAATGAAATGGATGATGACATTTGTATGATGGGTAGCTCTTCAGGCTCACAACAAGCAGCAACATCAATAGATGTGATAAGTGCAAGGACTACTGCAACCTTTTGGGATTGCATAAAGAGGGTACCATTTCTTTCTCTTCCTCAAATTCATGATGTAGATGTAGTTCAGGCCTTTGAAATTCCTAATAATGACTTTGAATATCTAAGGGCTCTAATGATCAAGAAGTATGATGGTGGTATTCCTTCGAGGAAGATAGACAATTGTTAATGAATGTTGTGGTTGGTCAAGAGAAAGAGTACAATACTAGAAGTAAAGTTGTTAGGGGAGCTGGTCCTCAAGCCAAACCAAAGACACCCTTTGCTCACAAGCATTCCCAAAGACAATCCTAGAAAAGAAACAATTGCCAAGAACCCTATTGTCCCATGCAAAAATATCAGTCCTCTTCATGCCCAGGCTGCCAAGAATACTTCTCCATCTGATGAACCTTCTTGTTTCCCTTCCAATGTTGTTTTACCAAAGAATGTTCCATATGATATAGCCCAGGTTTTGAGCCAAATTAAGGTGAGTGTTCCAATTATTGAATTGCTTAGAATTCCTGAGCACAAGAAGAGAGCGTTTGAGTACTTGGGATTGAAAGAAGAAAAGATTACCCCAAGTAGAAATGTAAATGTTGTTGAGAATCCTCTTCAAAACATTGTTGGCCTTGAAACACCACCACCAATGGAAGATCTTGGAGAGGCACCTGAAGTATATTTGGGGACATCCTTGGTTGATTCCCAATTGAATGTTGATCCATTCTTCACAACTTTGCTCATAAAAGATAGGTTGCTTCACAATTGCATGTTTGATTCTGGTGCATCATGTAATGTCATGCCTCTAGAAGTCATGAATGAGTTGGATATCAAGGTGACAATAGCATATGGGAAGTGTACAGCCATGGATTCAAGGGAAGTGTCGGTTTGTTGGATGTGTGAAGGGTTTAGTAGTGCAACTTGCAGCCTATCCGGTAAGAATTTAAAACTTGATGTTGTAATTGTTGATTTCCCTACCAAATGGGGTATGCTTTTGTCAAGAAAATGGGCTGCAAGTGTTGGTGGTAGTGTTCAAATGGACATGTATTTTTCCACCATTCCCATTGAGGGCAGCCTTGTCAAACTCTATGGTGAAAAGAAGATGTTACACTTGATTGAAGATCCCAACAATGCTTCTTATGAAGTGTTGTTTGCTGATGTAGATGTTGACAACTTCATTGGTTTTGCTGATGGAAAAGAGAATAAGATGGAAAAATCAGAGTGCCTTGGTATGGTAGGTTCTCCATGGACATTACTATTTGATGGAGCTTGCTCCAAATTTGGCAATGGTGCTGGTATAGTGTTGGTTTCTCCAAGTTTAGAAGAGTTTCCTTTTCCTTCAAGCTCAATTTTGAATGCACTAACAATATAGCTGAATATGAGGCATTATTATTGGGGTTAAGGATTGCATGGAAATATGGAGTGAAGGATATTGTTGCTAAGGGGATTCAGAGTTGGTGGTGAAGCAAGTAAGGAAGATGTATGCCACAAAAAATCAGCGTATGAAGCAATATAAGAATGTTGTTTGGGACTTGATTGAAATGTTTGATTCCTTTAACATTGTTTATCATGATAGGAATCTTAATGCTTCTACTGATAAGTTGGCTATCCTTGGCTCTAGATTTGACAATTGCACCATTTCACCCTTTTGTGAATATGACATTGAAGTACTAACAAGGCCAACTATCCCGGATAATGTAAAACATTGGCAGATTTTTGATGATGATGCACAAATCTTGAGGTTCTTACAATGCCAAGGTGAGTTTTCTGTCAAAACATTGATTGGGAACCAATGGTGTGCATGAATGAAGGTAAAGAAACCTTGTTTGACAAGGATATAATACAATTGAAGACAAACACCATTCCTAAAGGCCTTGTGGCACTTGAATCCAACTTTAGCAATGTTGATTGTATCATTAATAGAAACTTGTTTGCTTCAAGGGATGTGGAAGAGCACAACTTGGGAACCAAGGAAAACCAAGGAAGATTTGGTTGGGCAGCCATCTCAGCAAAGAAGAAAAATAGTCCTATGCCCAACTTTTAAAGAAATATCAAGATTGCCTTGCTTGGTCTTATTCAGAGCTAAAGGCATATAGAGAAGATTTGTTCCAACATGAGATTCCTCTTGAGGCAAAAAGCTAAGCCATTTAGACAAAAAAAAGGCCCATTAATCCACTTCTATCCATGAAAATGCAAGAAGAGTTGAAGAAATTGAGAGATGGTGGCATCATTCAGCCTACTAGATACTCTTCTTGGGTTGCCAACCTTGTGCCAGTTAGGAAAAAGAATGGTGATATCAGACTTTGTGTGGATTTTAGGAATCTAAACAAAGCATCTATGAAGGACAACTACCCATTTCCAAACATGGAGAATATGTTGCAGCTTGTAACAGGGTCAGAGATGCTTTCTACCTTGGATGGTTTCTCCGATACAACCAAGTAGTTGTCAAAGAATCAGAAAGATTAAAGACAACCTTCACTACTCCTTGGGGGACTTATGTTTTTGTGAGGATGCCCTTTGGATTGATGAATGCTGGTGCCACTTTTCAAAGGGCAATGGATGTTGCCTTTGCTGGTTATATCAATGAATTCATAGCAGTTTACCAAGATGATGTGACTATTTTTTCAAGGCAGCGAGGAGATCATTTGCAACACCTAGAAAAAATGTTGATCAGATGTAGAGAGTATGGCATTTCCCTTAACCCAAAGAAGTGTCATTTTGGTGTGCAAAAGGCCAAGTTTCTGGGACATATTGTGTCCAAGGAAGGTGTTATGATAGACCCGAGAGAGTAGAAGCAATCAGCAAAGTGCCCATTCCAAGAACCAAGAAAGGTATTCAATCTTTCTTTGGCCAAATCAATTTCATTAGAAGGTTTGTTTCTAATTTTGCTGAGCTAACTCTCCCAATCACAAGCATGCTAAGAAAGGATCAAGTTATTAAGTGGGAAGAGGCTGCCATCCAAGCTTTTGAAGGAATAAAGGATGCACTCAAGCATGCACCTGTTTTGGCAGCTCCAAACTATAAGATGCCTTTCCAAATCTTCTCTTTTGCATCTGAATTTACTATTGCTTTAGTTTTGTTACAAAAGGATGAAAAGGGAGCTGAGAGGCCTATTGCTTTCTTTAGCAAGGCTTTACAAGCAGCTGAACTGAAGTACACAATTATGGAGAAAAATAAGCATTTGCATTGGTGAAGGCAACAAAGATTTTTAGGCCCTACATTTTGAGTTCAAAGGTTGTTGCCTATGTTCCTCATACAATGGTCAAAGACATCTTATCTGACATGGAAATATCAAGAAAGAGATGTAGGTGGGTTAACAAACTTCAAGAATATGACATGGACATTCAAACTACAAAGTTGGTAAGAGGTTTGGGTCTTGCCAAGCTCATGGCTGAGAGTAATTTGCAAAATGTAGAAGTGAATCAGCTAGAGGAAGAAAGGGCAGATCTACTTGACAAATTGATGAATTCTGATTGGTACAAGGATGTGATCTTCTACCTCAAGCATCTATGCTGTCCTAGTCACTTGAATAAAAATCAGAAAAGAGCCCTCAAGTTGGCTTCTCAAAAATATATCATAACAGACCTTGGGCTGGCTTGGAAGAACCCTGAAGGTGTCCTCTTGAAATGCATAACTGAAGATCAAGCTCCCAATTTGATTGCTGATTTCCATGGGGGAGTTTGTGGAGGACATTTTTCTTGGTAGAGTGATAACACACAAGATTTTAAGAGCTGGTTATTGGTGGCCAACTCTTTTTAAAGATGCAAACCAGCTAGTTAGAAGATGTGATAGTTGCCAACGTTTCTCAGGAAGATTGAAGGCTTCAGCTCCCTTCCTTTGCAGCCTATATCAGTTGAAGCCCCTTTCAAACAATGGGGAATGGACTTCATAGGTGAGATTTCAAATCCTTCTAGTGCTGGTCATAAATGGATCCTTGTTGCAACTGATTATTTCACAAAGTGGGTTGAGGCCATTCCATCTAGAAAGGCAACACACCAAGTGGTGATGGATTTCTTGCTGAATCATATCATATGCAGATTTGGAGTCCCAGTTAAGATTGTGTCTGATAATGCTATGTGTTTTAGAGCCAAGCCTTTGATGGCAATGTGCAATGAATATGGGATAAATCTAACTTATGCTTCAAACTACAATCCACAAGGTAATGGACAAGCTGAGTCAAGTAACAAGAACTTGCTCAAGATTATTAGAAGGACTTTGGAGATCAACAAGAAGAAGTGGGGAGAGCAATTGAAATTTGTAGTTTGGGCAGATAGGATCACTCCAAAAAGAGCAACTAGTAAGAGTCCATTTGAATTGGTCTATGGAACACAAGCATTGCTGCCCTTACACTTGCAATTGTCCACATTTCAGTTTTCCCAATAGTTAGAGGATCAAGAACATGGTCCATATGAATCAAGGATCAATCAAATCATTGAGTTGGATGAAGAAAGAAGAGCCTCTCATCAAAGACATGTCAGATTTAAGGAGAAGTTGAAGAAGTTGTTTGACAAGAAGGTCAATCCTAGAGCCTTCAATGTCGAGATTTGGTCTTGCTATGGGATAGTAGGCATGAAGATAAGGGCAAAGCATGGAAATTTTGATGCCCTATGGATGGGCCCTTATGCCATTGACATCAGAATTGGAGAGCATACATTCTTTCTCAAGGATTTGGATGGGGATTTGTTGGAGCTACCTGTTAATGGCAGACATTTAAAACACTTTTTGGATTAAATCCCCAAAGGAGGTATGCACAAGTTGTACATTTTGTATAGCCCTTGTTTTTGTTTTGTCTTTTCTTTGTTCTTGTTGTTGTTGGCTTGTGGTTTTCCCTTTTGTCCTTGGCAACCATTGTTGGTCTAGGTTTTCTCGGTCCTTTTTGGTGAAAATTCTAGTTTTTGGGCTGCTCTGCATTTTTTTACTCCTTGCCCAATGGATTTTTGGCACTTGGTCTACATTTGTGATCTTGTGGCACTCACTGGGAGTGCCCATCCCCAAGCAAGAGCCAATGTTGGTGCAAATATTCACTTTACACACTTTGCCCTAATTTTCTATATCCATTTTTGCCCAATTTGTCAAGAAACATTCATTTGCTCGAGTTGGTGGTCTGCAGTTCATCTTTTCCAGTTGAATGCTTTGAAAATGCCCTCATGTTGTTATTTTTCCCTAAATTGAAACAAAATCCAAGTTTCCCCCCATTTGTGCCCTAATTTCTTCATTTTTATAGGCTAAAGCCATTTTACCCTTTGTCAAATCATGAAAAAAATTAAAATGGATCGAATCAATCCGAGTTATTTAGTTGTTAAAATCCTAATCCCCTAGGCCTAAAATTGTGAAAAACATGATTCATTGATTTAAAACCAAAAATCTACCTTCCTTAAAAATTTTTTTTTCTAGGGCATCCTCTACATTTTTACGTTTTGACGGGCATACGGGTGTCATTTTCCCGTCAAATTCATCCTTGCAACATATTGCTAACGTGGTAGGTTTCTATTGGCCGAGAGATGGTGGGAAAATGTTATAAGTTGTTTTTTTTGAAAAATTGACAAAGGAAAATTTTTTTCTCCAGCCCCACATTTGCTACAATGATGTGCCTACGTGGCACGATGTGATTGGTTGAGGATCGAGGGTGGTGGTGGCACTCACTTAGAACATTTTCTTCCATTTTGGAAAATTTCTCAAAAGTCACTTTTTTCCCAAGGCGCCCATCCAAATCCAATGGGAAGCAGACACGTGGCACATGGAAGGGGTTGGAGAAAAAAAATTTTGATGATTCGGGGCTTTTTGTGGGGAAAATTTTGACCCAAGGGCCCGCATCTAATGAAAAGAGGACACGTGTCAGGAGGAATCAAGCATGGGAGGTGAAGAGTTGGAAAAATTTGAAGTTTTTTGGCTTCAAAATGCCAATGGAAAAATTTGGCTTAGAGCCCATGCATCAAAGGAAGGGACACGTGGCACAGAAGGTCAAGAGGAGAATGGAAGAGGACTTGAAAATTTTTTTGTTTTTTTTCGCCTCGGATGCCTGGGTAAAATTGACTCAAAGGCCCGCCCCAATAAGAAGTGGACACGTGTCCAAGAAAGGCAGCATGGGGGGTGGAGTTTGTGAAAATTTTGAAGTTTTAACTTCAAAATGTTAAAATTAAAATTTGGCCCAAGGCCCATCCAAGAAGGAAGACACGTGTCCAGGAGGAGAAATGGGAATGGGGGCCAAGAAAAATTTTGTGAATTTTTTCCTTTATGTTTGTAGAGGTAAAAAAAAAAATAGGCCCGCACCCAATGAAAAGTGGACACGTGTCTAGGAGGTCAGATGGAAAAGAGGGACTTAGAAAAATTTGAAGTTTTTTGGCTTCAAAATGCTAGAGGAAAATATTTTCCCGGAACCCGTGAATCCAAAGGTGGAGGACACGTGTCCCGGATTTGGCGGAGATTTGGAGCGCGGAGGAAATGTTGAAAAATTTTACAAATTTTGGGCAAAGAATTTCAAAGTGAAAAATTGATCCATGGAAAATTTGGAGGTGTGCCCCGCATCCAATCAGGGGGTGACACGTGGCACATTTCAAAAGTTAAAAAGGAAGCTCGGCCCCACGAGAGGATTTTGTGCTCGTGGAGGAATGAAGGAAAAATTGGGGGTCGGCCCCACAGTGCGAATGGGAGACCGCCACGTGGCAGAAGATGGAGCGGGTGTTTGGGCCCACAGAGGTTTTGGAGAAATTTTCCTTTTCTCAAAAAAGGAGAAAAATTCATATTTTGGCCCGCGTTCTTGGTGGGGCCCATAGGTGGACACGTGGCATGTCCAGGGGGCATGCGGGAAAATTTTCAAAATTTTCCCGAAGGTCAAAAAAGGTTTAAATGCATTTTTAAGGTTGGAGGCCCAGTCCAATGGTATTTGGACACATGTCCACCTTATCCAGAAGTCAAAGAAGATATTTTTGAGCCTATGTGTCGAATCTCATCAAGACACGTGGAGGGCGGAAATTTAAAGTTGATTTTAAATCAACGGTTGCTGAGTGTTTTCATTTCTTGCCGCCATTGGAGCTCCAAGATGCTTGGAATCATCATTTTTGCACCAAATTACATGAAATTTTATATGAAATCACATCCCCTCGACCTTCTGGATGCAATGGCATCATTCATTTGAGCTATTTTGGTGCCCTATAGTGATTTTCATGAAATATTTTTCTCGGCCCGTGTAAAAATGTGAAAAGTGAAAAATTAAAGTTGCAGAGTTAAAAATATGAGGGAAAAGGGTGGAAAATGATTGCAAATGCATGCTTGGCATGGTGGAATGACAAAAATGTGACCTTGGGATGGATAAGGATCCAAATCCATGTAATATTTTAAAATATTTGTGCATCTCTAGCATTTTGTGAGTTGTTTTACAGTTTTATATCATTTTTCATCAAATGGATAGGGTTTTGTAACAAATTTGATCCCTTTGGCATATTCTTTGCTTGGGATGCAAGGATCCAAGCTGGCATAGGGTATATTATGTAATTTGGAGGCATTTTGTAAAGGTTCTATTTGAGAATTTTGGAGAAAGAGAGAAGAATTTTCACAAGGAAAACTGGAAGAAGTCCATTTTCTTTTGGAGAAACTACCTGAGAGCCATTTTTTATTCTTGTTTGCATCAAATGTTCATCATGTTGAGTTGGTTTCAGCTGTAAAGCCATCAAAAGCTTTGAGATTGTCTAAATAACATTCCCTTGCTGATATATTTGATCAAATTCTTGGATTAACTAGTTTTATCTCTTGGCAAAGCTTGCATACACTTGTATTTCAATATGTTTTCAATTTGTGTTTCATGCTCATGTTGCAATCTTGTGTTTGGGATCTTTATTGGTCATACATGGTCTCATTTCTTGTAGAGGGTTTGAAGGCATCTGCAATCTTCCATTTAGAAGAGCATTCATTTGAGTGAAGATAAACAAATTTAAATTCATCTTACCTTCCTTGTAAATTGAGGGTGTTTGTAAACCTTTGGGTGTACCTTAGGTCATGATCTAACAAGGGTTTCTAAATGCTTCATTGATATTTTGCTTCAAGCCTTTGTGGCAGGTTATCAAAGTTTGTATGGAATAGTGCAGATTTGGGCATCCATGTGTGCACACATCCTGGTTGAAAGAGCACTTCAAATTCATTGAAACATCTCTGTTGTTTAGGTGTTGTAATTCATTTGCAAAGCTTCCCAAAGAAGGTGATGATTCCTAGCTACTCTTGTCCCAACATCTCTCATCAGAATTTCATTTTAAACTAACTCATCCTACCTACAATACCCCTGCATTTGCATTGTGTGTCCACAAAAGAATTCAATCCTTTCACTAAAATGCACAAAGTTGATCAGGGTTTTATCATGTCTTTAGCAGCTCTAGCTTTGTTTTGAAAACATTTCCATCATTTAGTAGTGACAACTCCTTTGAGTTTGGATAATGGATACTTGATCATGTTTTCACAAAGCCTCTTCCATATCATATGCAAAAACACAAGGATATCTCCATCTCCTTACCACATAAGGGCTGCAATATAGGTTCTCTTGCCTTGGTTGATAGGCACAACCTAAAATAGTGAGGGTTAGATCAAAACCCTCTTGAAGGTGCTATCCACTCCCTCAATTCTTGAATGCAAACAAGTAGATAGGTGTGCTTCCCCAGCTACAAATGACATACAAAACATCTATCTATCCTACAACAAATGAATCTGAAAAGAACATGAAATGAAATCCTATTAAATTAAATGATTTAGATCTCACTTAAATACAATAAATGAATCTAACAATAAACATGCTAGGCTACAATCGGTCCAGAGAGTAAAGTGTCCTCACAAAGGTGGCAAATGTATAGTTCTGGGTAGTTTGGGTCAATGGTCAAGGTATTTGATAAGTCGGCCTGGTCAAGGTAGGAAACATAGAGACCGATGTTGGTCCGAGGATAACCATGCCGATTAAGGGTGTTTGACGCTGGTCATGGGTAGTTTGACAGGGTTTAAAACAGGGTCTAAGGGAGAGTTTCTCGTGTTGATAGAGGACTGAATGAGGTGCTAGATAAGATTCTAGTGAGGCCTAGAAGGGATAGTAGAGTCGAGATGGGTTTTGCAGGGCTTTGGTGGAGGTGAGGTGGGTTTTAGGTTAGTTAAAGAGGGACGATCCGAGGTCAAGACACTGGAGGGTAACCGCGCTGGTTATGAGTAAACTAATGCCGCTTCTTATGTAGAATAATGGAAATCTTACATAAAGTGGTTTTTAGGACTCCTTTATGATTGCACAAAGGATGGGATTGGTCAGGGTATGTTTCTAAGAGGTTTAAATGGGATTTGGCACAATTTTACAGTGGATGTGGGGGTGTAGGTATAGAAATATGGTCTCAGTGGGAGACTTAGATAGAAAAGTACATGCAAAAACAAGAAATATAATGCAATAGGAAATACAATAGAAAAAGAAGATTTTCTACTTACTTTAAAACCGGTGTAGATGGTCGTGGAGTGAGGGTTGAGGTGCCTGGTATGAAACTAAATGGTATGGATGAATCACCAAGTGTTGCAGAGCTCTTGCATGGACTACCTAGGCTCCTTCTTGCTTTGTTCCATTCAAATCTTGGATAGCATACGTGTTGGATGGGCTCGGATGGATGCTAGACGTCTATGTGTGAAAGAATTCCATTCACGCTTGCTTTGCATGCGAGATTATATGTTCTGAATGTGCCAACCTCGAGATTGAGGTAAAAACAGGAATTAATGGTAACCGATTTGACGCATGGGCTGACTAGCATCGGTTAAAGTGGGATTCCCTACACGTGCTAAAAATAGGAGATCATGGCTCTAACGGCCGCTGATCTCACTATTCATCGAGACAGAGCAGGAGTGACCGTTGTGTCTATGAGAATAAGGTTTAGGTCTTTAATTTTAGGTTGTTAGTTAGGTTTTAGTTGGTTAAGGAAACTTGCTAATAATAGGCTTTGGGTGAGGTGGAGGGGTAGGTATTTAGTTAATTAGGGTATTTAAATAATAGTTATAATGAGGGTAAATGATTAATTTAATTAAAGTAATTAAATTAATATAGTGTGGGGTGAAAGTGGGCCATGGTTAGATGAATTATTTTGAGTCGATTAGGTAACAAGGGGCTAAGGGGAGTGTGACCTGATTTTGATGTCTACATTTTTCCCCTTTTTGTTGCATTTAGCTTATACTTAAGGAAGCGACACTAAAAAAATTAAGATGTGGTTGCCCCATGTGAGGGTGAAGGTGATCCCCCTCAAACCAGGAACTGATGAGGTGATAGAACAAGTCGGTGAGTGGTTTGATAAAATTGGATGTGAAGAAGGATGATGAAAATGGAGAGTGGGGTAAAGGTTAAATCGGGTAAATAGGTAAATAGGCCAAGGTCAAAGTAGTGGCAATTGAATGTACGCACATGTATAAATTGTGACACAAGACTTAGGTTGAAGAGCTTGCAAACTTTACATCATCTAAGGTCGATAGTTTTATCCAAACTAGGTTAAAGTGATTCCGTATCCCCAGATAGGATAGGATCAGAAACACAATGTGGGTCAGTGTAGGAATGTTTAGGTGTGTTCCAAGACACCAAGGTTGGGTCGTATATACAACATGGTAATAGGAAAGGTAAGATCACGAGGTCAAACAACACGGGTAACAATAATGTAAGGTATAATGAGCACATTAGTTCAAAGGTCACAAACATTTTTGGGTCTAGGTTGATAGGTCATGGCATGGGTAAGGCTAAGGTATGGGTAAAATAATGAGGCCCCAATAGATGATGAGGTGATGTTGAAAAAGGTGGAGGGCCAGAGGAGAAGGTAAAGTGGGCTAGGGAGGTTTAGGTGAGGTAAAAATGAGATTAAGTCAAGAAAATTAGGTAGAAATGAGTAGACAAGGTTATGCAAGGTGACCAACATAGGTCAAGTAGGAACTGATTTTAGTCCAAGGGAACCGATGTCCTGTCCCAAGGATTAATGGCGGTGCTTGGGCACCCAAACATCATCAATTGAGTTGGGTATGGTATAAAAAGTGGAAAACCCACATTTTAAAATTCATTTGTGAATTGTGAAAAGGGAGAAAAGGACAAGAGAAGAGAAAAGAGGAAGAAGACAAATGAGTACGTCGGAGAGCTTAGTTGGCTAGCCACATAGGCGGTGTTTGGGAGTGAGAGGTGGGGCCACAAGATCGGGTCGAGGGAGTTGATTGGATTGAGATTCGGTTCATATTCTTGGATGGCGGAGGTAGGAGAGGGATTGGGAGGACCTAGATTTCATTCCGAATTTATACCCCTCTCTCATTTTCAATAATTCCTCCCTTCTTCCTAGCATAAACTATAGTATTTTTCTTAGGCTCTAGATTTCATTCCAATTTTATTTATTGAGCTATTTTCTTCACTTTTGCATTTATATAACACAAATGTAGAGTAAAGGAAGAACCATTAGCCTTGAATCCATTAATGGTGAGATCCCTTTCTCTTAAGCAAAAAAAACTAATTGCTTAGGACCTTTTAGGTTCATTATTTCAAGCTTTCAAAGAATAGAGGTTAGTTTCATTTAGTTTAGTTTGCTTGTTTACTTCAAACTAATGTATTCTAATTAGGAACCCTTGCTCATTTCTTATTTGATGGTTCACCGATCAGTTGTTCAAAGCCATTGGGATTCTTTAGAGATTCTTACCCCACATCTAAGGCTTTCGCAACTTTTCTTTGAACAAAGATGACAACATAGGTCTTATGATTTAGAATATAATGGAGAAACTTGGAGGCGAAAAGAAAAGAGTGCAACACCTTTTCAAACTTGATTATAGTGAGTCTCATACTCATGTAGAGTGTGGCTAAGGTAATAAATGTCTTGTTCCCTACCCTAGTCATTGCAATGCACCAACATGGTACCCAAATCACGATCGATGGAAGAGATATATACATAGAAAGGATCCCCTCATGTGGGGGTGTAAGAATAGGAGGGAATAAAAGATACTATTTTAGATAGTCAAAGGATTTTTGAAATTATCGTCCCACTTGAAGTTGATGTCTTTATGAAGAATATGGTGAAAAGGTTGATAATGGTCAAAATACTACATGATGAAATGAAAAAATGATTGAAGTCAAACTTGAAGACTACAAAGCTACTTTAGATTAGAAGGAGGTGGAATCAAGGATGAATTTGATTTTGGTAGGGTCAACTTCAATAACCATGATAGAAATGATAAATCCAAGGGGTTTTCAGTCAAGAATCCATGGACACACTTGGTTGGGTTAAGACAGAGGAAGAAATAGATAATGCACTTGAAAAGGAATTCAAAGACATAAAGGTGATCACATTGATGCTTGGATTTACCCAAGAGATCATCAACGTAGTCCTCTATAATCTTATGGATGAGATCATGGAAGATGTAAGTCATGGCTTACTGATAGGTGGCTCTAGAATTGTTCAAAGTAAAGGGCATGGCACGGTAAAAGAAATTCCCCAAGGAGTGATGAAAGAGGTCTTATGTTGGTCCTCTAGTGTGATAAGGATCTGACTATACCCAAAGAATATTTCCCTAAGAGAATGCATCTCATGGCCCATGGTAAGGTCCATGAGTTGGTTGATGTTGGGAAGAGGAAAATCATCTTTAGGACAATCGAGGTTGAGATCTCTAAAGTCAAGATAGATGCAAAGCTTGTTGAATGCTTTGGAAATGGGAATGATGTTAGAAACCCATTATAGATAATCAATAGGGATGATGAAATTTATATAAATAATGTGTTGTAAATCCTCTTTGGAAAGGAGGGAAACTCGAGGGTGAATGTGGCGAAGATTTTACTTAACCAACTTAGCGTCAGGGAAGGTAACAATATTATGGAAGAAGATGGAAGGATCAAGGCCCAACATGTCAAAGTATGACCATGTAAAGATTTTATATGCCTCGAAAGGAATGTGGTGAAAGATTAAAGATCATTTGGATCAAGGGATTGACCCACTTTGAGGATGTGAGGCTCTTGTGGACTCCCGATGTTGATGTCGATAGTGGATTCATTAAGAAGGGTGGATGTTTCAGGTGGTAATGCCTTATGAAGATAGGAATCTTCTGCCCCATGTGATAAAGGATGGATTCATCATTAGTGCATTGAATACTATCAATGATAAGGGTAATCTTCCTCTACCATATCATGAAATTAAAGGGGAAGGGACCTAGTCTCATTTCCACACTGATAAGTTAGTGGTCCCAAAGTAATGGTGGAGATTTTAAAAAGTGAGAGGATATGGACACAATGTCGTCCCATATCCACATCCTCATGGGATGGAGAAGATGGAGGGTTTATTTCCATGAGATCTAAAGATGATGGGAGAGGGTCACTAGATTATTTGTTAAAACCCAATCCAAACTTTTCATGGGGTTTATGAGATTTTTCAATGACAAGATCATGCATGCCTTGTTCATAATTCCCCATTCCAAATCCTTTCCAAGCGTAGCGATGGAGATAAGTGTAGGAAAATGATTTTTTGTATAGAAATTTGAAGCCATTGGTATATGGTTTGGTGTGCAGTTGAGAATCAATGTGAAAGGAAGGGAGATCGATACCACCATAGATGATATTGGTGTGAATATGAGATGGACCAAAGGGAATGATACCACCAATGTCAGGTTGATACATGGAGCTTTATCGGGTTTACCGAGTCTATGAGGTGTGGGAATAGCATTGAGTGTGAAAAGGTGATACTCCCCCAATGAGATCCGATCCATCACTTTGTCTAAGGATGCATCATTGATAAGTTTACATGTGAAGACAAATGAGCTAGTGGATCCTTCAGAATAATCTTGTTTGGGGAGAAGCACATCGTTAGGTCAATAAGTCATGTGACATTATTTGAATGGAGTGTCATGCAGGAGATTTATAATTTTCCCCTCATGCTCATATTTGATGCATCGATGAAGGGTAGAAGGAATGCAATGCATGACATAGATCCATGGTTTCCAAGTAGGACCTTCTATTGGAACTCCCCTTAGACGATATAGAATACTTCATGGAGGATTTTTTCACCAACATCGATAAAGTATAACCATACCCAAAGTGGGGGCGAAACATCATCAATGTGCATAACTACAGATGATAGAGAAACAATAAAATTAGGGAGCTTGAGATGATCAAAGGTGTGAGATGAGATAATGTTTATGCTATATCCATTGTCTATCATGGAATGAAGAATGAATGTATCAATGATACACATAGTGATGAAAAGTGGAAGGTCATGTTTTTCAGGTGATATGTATGGAATTTTGGTATTTTCAAAGGATATAGAGGAAGAAGTAGAAATTTATCTAACAAGAACTACAAAATGTTGAGCCTCACCACTAGAAGTAGGGCTATGCTTGAGAGCTTTAATGAGATCTTGTCTATGGTCCAGAGAGCTTTGGATGAGATCATTGTGAGACATCTTAATCGGGTCCGATGAATTTGTTTCATAACAATTTTTTAATAACAACAAGCCAAGGGACGATAAGATAGACACTTTGGCTTTTGAATGAAGGAGGTGGATTAGGCTCACTAGAGGGGCAAAGTGATAAGAATTTTATATTTCGATTGAGTAGGTGGTTGGAAGTCATAGGGGTGAGAATGGTTCATGATACGAACAACTTTAATAAAGAGAGGAGGACCTTCTTTGAGAGGGGTCATGGTTGGAGGAGGGATGGTGATGAAACTCTTAGATGAATGAGGAGATTTAGAAATCTTGGTGGATTAAGTAGTGAGATTGATTGATGGGAAAGGTGTTCCCCTTTAATGAGAAGATCATCCTCATCGATAAGATTATGAATAATAGTTTAGAGGGATTTACAATGTTCGGTATCATGTCTTAAGGCATGATGATATGCACAAATAAGATTAGAATAAAACCATGAAGGTCTTGGGCCATGTGGATCGAAAGGTTTGATAGGGGAAGGGTGATTACAGATTATTGAAGTAGGCATTGAAATATTTCTATGTAAGAACCGATGGGGGTGGTTGGAGAAGAGGTTACAAATGGAATGGTTTTGAGAATGGTTGATGAAAGTAAGAGGGATGGTTTGTTTCAGTGAGGTTCTATGGGAGCCTTTGATTTTATCTTAGAAGAAGAAGAAGGTAGTTGTGTCTTGGTTTTAGTTTTGATGATTGGTGACTTAGATGGATTGGATTTGGATTTGATCATTGGGAATGTGGATAATTTTGAAGGCGATCAATCTTGGGAGTACTAGATTGTGTTGTCTTGGATTTATTGATAATGGGAGTCTTGATCACAGGGCTTGGCCCCAATATAGATGGTGATGCTTCTAAGAGTGATGATGTGACATTAGATTGTTTAATAGGGTTAATCTTGGGAGGAGGGAGCTAAACATTTTTGTGTGGGTGTGTGAGGGATTTTGGATGGGAATGCCAAGGTTTTTAGGCTTTGGTTGTGAGGATTTACCTTTGGGGAATGATGACAATTTTAACTAGGGATCTATAGAGGTAGAACTATGTAATGTATATTGTGTTGTAAAGGTGGATGTTAAAGATGGAAGTGGATTTTGTATGATGTTCTTGACAAGATCTAAAGGGTTTGTAGATTGTATAGGTTTAGGATTCATTGGTTTAGGAATGATTAGACATGTAGGTGGGGTGAGAGTATCTCGTAGACACCAAATTTATGTCTTACGACACACTGTGCCCCACATCTCATTTCACAACCTAACCTCACCACCTAAACCCTACACAATTATTTATTAATTACCTTATAATTAATAAATCCACATCTCCCAAACCTGCCACCTCATTTTGCCACCTCATCATGACCTAGCCCTAATCCTAAACTAACCTAATTAAGACCTATAACTTGGTCTACATCTACACCCATGACTAATTATTCCTCACCCGCACCAAAATCAACCTCATAATGACTTGACCAAGCCCACAACTAATCCCTCGGGAGAAAAGGAGGGAAAGTTGGCTATTTTACTAAAAATAGCCCACTTTGACTTAACCGACATCGGTTCTACTGACCGCCGTCGGTTGCACGTAACTACCATCAGTTCCTCAGTAAATGACCTCCCCAACCAAAAACAAAGGATCTGGAAATTCATTGGAAAGATCGGGAATTCACTTGGGCGAGCAGAGACAAGTGAAGGAAAGAGAAGAGTTTTCAGATAAGGACATCGTGGCCCAAGATTACAACCGAGTAACTTGAGTCCGATGACACTCATCCAAGCATTGGGAGAGAAGATAGCTCATCTTTGATTGTCTATTCATCCTACCTGAGTCCTACCTTCGTCATCATAGTCCTTGGGCCTGTATCTTCATCAGGAACTAGTAAGTAGTACCTTGTATGTTCTTTTAATAACATTTCTTGAACTTCTAAATCACAACAATTATAAGTCTATTCCTAGATCTACTACCCGGTAACACACTACATCTAACTGTCATTCCTCTACCCGTACATTGTCCCAAGAACAGCCCCCATACTCTCTGAGTCTTCTCCATCACCCCATTACCTATCCCCAATCATTTACCAGCCTTATAAACACCATAGACACCTTATAGCCAACCTTCACTAAAAGCCCCTAAACATGTAACATCCTCATTTTTATACATTAGAACAAGTAATTTTTTTTTGACAAATGCTTCCTGGTTCTAAATACATAATTTAGAACTCACAAATCAAAAACAACCATTCTCATAACAGATAACCATATGCAGCTGTAATGACTCGGAGTACCTCCGATCTATTCATTCCATGACTCGGTAATCTACCGATCTATTCATGAGTATTAAGAGTTGGCGTTTTATTTAACACATCACTCTTGTGGATCTCCTCCCTAATCTGGGATTCAGAATGCTCTGTCCAAGGAACCTATCTGAATAATTGTTACCATTATTCATCGGCATCTCATCCCTTAGACTAGGTGACTTAGGACAACGCAATCAACAGCTTGCGATACTTTGGCCAAAGATTTGAAACATACTGCTTATGTCTCGTATTCCTTGACGGCATACTCATCAATCTGGAATACATCCTTCACCCCATTCCTATGTTATGTAGAATGTCTTATACTGACTTCTGTCAGACTCTCCTATCCCAAGTTATTCACTCAGGAATGGATTAGTAAGATGACAATGTTATAGGGATGCTCCCGAGGACTAGGGATACGCTGACATACTGGGTCAACCCTAGTTAATCCAGTGTGTCAAGATACCCCGAGTCTCCTAGGGCAGCCTTATAACGTGACCACATTCCTAATCAGTCCCAGAGTAACTTGTTCGAGTTTAAGGTGTAAATCTTAATGATCAATGCAAAGGGTGTCGTCAAAGTCACCTGCATTGTTGTATCTTCGAGAAGATCCTAATCTTCTCGAAGGTACAACCCTGTAGTTGACTTGTGCCGTCAACCTTTAAATCTGCCTCGAAAGATCTACTTATTAATAAGTGTTACACACGTTGAGTTAAAATTATACTAAAAGACGCTCCCTTAAGGTTAGTCTTTCCCAATCCCTGGGTTCCTCACCTTAGAATGACCTTTCATAGTAAAACCCATTACACAAGAGAAGTTATTAAGACTTGAGGTCCCTTCAAGGAGTTCATAGAATATACATAATTCTAAATCAACGAAATTGGACAATAACCATCAACCTTCACATGAGATTGCTAACCAAACCCTTTTTAGGTTTATATCAGTTCTCATAACTGAATTTATATCTTACTTATTAGTATCGAGATATAGTGATTAAGAATCCAATTAAACGTTGTCTTGATTTAGATCAAGACTAGGAAGTAATAATTTATTCAGCTCGTTTAGCTTCCTGCTCAGGTTTATTTTAACCCTAGCTTCCAGAAAGACAGTGATCTAAATTCCAATTTAGCTTTAGATAGAACATACTAGAACTACTAAACAATCATAAGTATTCAGTCACAAATTCTTGCAAGCTTACTTAGATAATCACAAAAGTCTCCACTTTATACAATAATAATAATACTCTCAAGATCATTCGAACCGAAGAAGGTCAAACCATCAAGATACGAATACAAACACATAAGTAACAAATATCTCTTTTCATTCCTTTCAAGCTAATCAAATACATTTTATGCATTCAGCATACTTGATACAATACTCAACAGCAAAAGAACATCTTTCTTCTAGTAGTACATTCAGAGAATCAAGCTGTAATTCATCATAAAACCAAATTAAACAATCTGAACATCCTATCAGATCTGCGTGCTTTTACCACTTACGGCAACCATCTGCAAAAATTGTCAACACGGGTCAGTTCGATGAACTGAGCATGATAAGCACTAACTCTTAAAACAAATGCAATCCACCAATTGTTTTCATTAAACAACCTGTTTAAATGAAATCATTTCACCAAACATGTAAACATATTTCAGACTATACTCTTGTAATACAAACATGACTATAAACGCGTAACTCATATTATAGTTACTAAATAGTCCTAGATACTTTTCAGATATTTCATCATAAATATTAGTGACCAAGAAGAACAAATGTATCCAAAACAACTATCCATCTGAATCCCAAGGACAACAACATCCAACAGGCCATTATATTCAACAAAATGAATATCCTAACAATTCATGAATCCATCAGTATGTTTTACAAATCCAACAATTAAATATAAATTTATCAACATATACTTTACAACAGAAGAGAAAGAAACCGAGACATTCAGATGTCCCTTCCAAACATGCTCATGACTGTACCGTCCACTTAAGAGTAATGCAATCACATTATACACCTGCGACTAAGCCAGTCGAGACCACAGGAAGAACTACAGTTCGTCAAAATACACATATAAAAATTGCCTGTAACTTACTGAACAACACAGTAGCTCTCGTGACAAGGCAGTGATGAATAATCCATCAAATAGACTCCACATAACCTTCCATATTATTCAACAATGAGAAAATATCCAACGCCATCGCTTGTCAAGGTACAGTTAATAGCTCTTTACTTCAGTCAAGCACACGACTAGATATTCACGCTAACAGAAGACGTAATCATGCTCAAACACAAGAACAATCCCACTGAGTCGAAACTCTCATCAACATACAGTTCAATCTAATCCCTACTAAAACACAGCAAGGACAAAAATCGAGAATCGAGCCAACACACAACATATCATGGGCTCCAACAGTGCCAAATTCAACCACTACTTATATTAAAGGTTTAAATTGAAGTTGAATTCATATGACAACAAATCAAGGATTCCAATTGATTCCATAACAACAGTATTCACAACTGAGATTATTCAGAAGAGAAAACATAATATACGCCTCCAGGATTAAAAAGGAGTCTTACCCATGTGGTATTCTTCAAATAAACTTCTACAGAAGTAGAAAGATACAAGATACATATCAAATTCAAGAATTCCAACCAAAACAATAACATACCGTATTCACATCTGAACTCCTTCAGAAGTAGAACGTATGGCATTCATGACTAACTTCTACAGAAGCCAAAATACAAGATATATATATATATATATATATTAAGGATTCCAACAGAGCCAATAATAATAAGTATTCACAACCAGGCTTATACAGAAGCAGAGACACTGGTTTCATATCAAGGACTTCAACTGAATCCATAACAACAGTATTCGCTCTAAGCTTAAGCAGAAGACGAAACATAAAAAGAACTCCAACTGAGTCTGTACCAATGAAATTCATTGCTAAGCGAAAGTATTCATAACAAGGCAACAAAAGTCATATTACCAGTTACCCCTCAAGGACTCCAACTGAATCAAACTAATAGTATTCACATTTATGACTTCTACAGAAGTCCAAAATATACGAAACATTCCAAGGACTCCACAGAGTCATTTCGTATATATATAAATATATTGCAAACTATCAACGGATTAAATCCCATAATTGCAACACAAGGGGGGAAACTTCTACAAAGTCGCATTCAAATACTATAAACACAACAAGTTATCCAATCAGAAGTAACTTAAATATTATAGCAAGATCCAACAAGATTCAACAACCATAACATATATTACTCACGACAAAACTTTTAAAGAAGTCGTATATACTGTACATTCAAGAAATCCAACAGTATCATTTTCAA
Organism: Taxus wallichiana var. yunnanensis; assembly: GCA_018340775.1. Classification (NCBI taxonomy): domain Eukaryota; kingdom Viridiplantae; phylum Streptophyta; class Pinopsida; order Cupressales; family Taxaceae; genus Taxus; species Taxus wallichiana. Next base: position 642,910,170 of record CM031241.1, on the reverse strand, counting down.
CAAGTGGAAACAACAAGGTATCGACTGAAGTCTGAATCAAACAAGAAAACAATTCATGGACTCCTACAGAGCCGAATTCATATATTTTCCTTGCAACATTTCTACAAAATCTATCCGGAATGCAAAACACAGCAAGATAATACATCCGTTCGAAACAAAATGCACACCCATCAAGGGTTCACTTGAAAAATCGAGCCAGTAAGAAGATACAACAACTAATTCACACAAAGCTACCATAAAAACCAACTGATCCCAAAAATCATCTGAACAGAGTTGTTCTAATGAAATCATTTGAAAGAAAGCAAGATTTTTAAAGGTTAGGGCCTAACATGCCTGGTAATGTTGCTTAAAATCCAAAGAAGACCACTGAAAGAGCTCGAGCCTTCTTCTCTTTTTCCACGTTAGATTCAACAACAATAATTTGTTATTTCCATGCCTTATAAACTTTCCTTGACAGAGAAAAGAGCTAGTTACTCTCATATTTTCCATGCAACACCAAGTAGACTGGTGCAAAGAACCAGTGATCAAACAGAGAGAAAACCGGAGCGCATGAAAAACCAAACAAACTACCAGTTTTCCATTTTGCATGTCTTCCCGAGAAATCCGAGCTCGAAGACCAAGTTCATTAATTGTATTAACTCCAAAATTCCCGCTCAATCTCCATTGCCACCGACCGCCATAGTTGGCGATGGATAAAAACAAATCAAAGACCATTTCTAGACTTGGCGACTCTGCCACGTCGGCTTTCACTAGCCGTTGAAACCTCCGCTAATTCCTTGTCCTTCATACTTATCCATCCCATTTAATGCCATAGAAACTACCGCCCATGGCTCGCACCCCTTCATAGGTCCCCTTCCTCCACTAACATTTGTTAGGTTAGAAGCATAGGTTAGGATTTAAGATGATACTTAGTCTAACCTCCTTAGCGCTAGGTTGCTAACTTAGAACATTTAGCTTATAGCTTAGGCCTAGGTTAGATTAACACTAATCTAACCCATAGGTTATAGTTTAGGTTTAGGTTATTAACCTTAATAAATCTAGCTTAGGTCTAACATTTAGAATGTTCAGAATAAGAACCTACAGATATACATTCACGAAAAGGATTCACTCCAGCACTGCCAATAAGCTAGTTGAATAAATGTATCTGAATTTATTACCTGGCCCATGATCAAGACCTTCCTGATATTACGATATCGGGAACTAATTCATTTAACATGATCAGCCTAAGTTAGACTCTGGAATAGCTTATTCAACGCATTCAGACCTTGCAACCTGCGTAAGGTCTATAATTTTTGTTCATCCCGAATAAACTTAAAGCATCTCTTGGATCAATGCCACCGATCCAAGTACGGGTCTTATAGATGTATAAATCCACAATTCATTCCAAGATCAGATTAAACTCAGGTGCAAAAATGAAAGAAATAAAAGAGTCCAATCATATTCACTCAGATCAAAGATCTTCAATTGCAAAAAGATACAGTACATATCAAGCATGACTTCATAATCAAAGGAACACATCCTTTTACGAAGAAATCATATATCAACACTTGAATGCTCGGGAGGAAGTAACAACAATTAGTGTTACAAAACCACTTCCCCATCGATATCGATTTATCGGCCCAGCAAGATCACAGGTGGCAGTGGCGGGCATCGGTCACTGTGACTCAAAACCAAAACCAGCCTTTCCTCTATTGTTTTAACGAGGTAATTAAATTGTAATTTTGCAATAATTTTTGTAAATTCATATTAGCAGGGAACTAACCACCTTTGAAAGGAAGTTTAATATTTCCTAGGCCCAAGGCAGTTCCTCATTTATTGTCTAACTATAATCGGTGGGCTTGTATTCTTATTCACGGGTAGTCCTTCCCGGACAAAAGGAGTTCTTCACAATCGATCTGATCTCTCTCTGAGTGCGTACACACCCTCACAGCAGTTCAACAGGTATTCCTCCTAGCCCTAACCCTTATCTATTTCTCAAGAGAATGAAAGGATAGAAGCAACTCTATTCCAAGAACGAAACATTCTGTAAAGCAGAATCATTTGTAGATATATTAAGTAGGGGTGTCTGCTAGTATATGTTTCAAGAAATGGTATGGATGTGGATATAGATTCAGATGTTGATGTGGGTATGGTCATAGTAGTAGATGTGATTGATGTGGAAGTGGGTGTGGATGTATTAATGTGTGATCAAGATGTTAATATAGGTAAATGAGTAGATATGATAGGTGAGGATGTGGTAGATATGGATGAGGAAATGGGTGTAATAAAGATTGATGTGGATGTAGTAGTTGTGGAGATAATTGATGTTGATATAATAGGTGTAGATGTTGATGAAATTGTAGGTGTGGAAGAATATTATTAAATAGATGTGGGTGTAATAGATGAAGAAATTATGGGCACATGTGATGGTGGTTGTTATTTATTTGTAGTATTTGTTGTATGGGAATTAGGTTCCTAAGATGTTGAGGTTGAGCTTGATTAGTGGGTGAATGATTGGGAAAAGGTTGTTTAAATATGTAAAGAGGATGATTAGGTGGTGCATTAGGATTATCCACTTGGAGGTCACTAAAGTCTATGAGTTTTTCAATGGGGTGTTTAAAAGTGTAACACTTCTCAATGTCATGACCACGAACTTGATGATAATTAAAATAATTTTCCTCATAGTACCATGCTAGTTTTGGTCATGATTCATCAAAGGGTTGGATGGGGAAGTCGAATAAGATGGACCATCATTAACTTGTCAAATATTAAACTTTAAGATTACCCAAGGGGGTATAATTAGGAGGTGGTCTATGAGATCTTTGCGGAAGCTCCATGTGCTAATTGGATGTGTAAGAATATTTGACCAAGATGGTATTAGCGGTGTTCTTAGATTTGTCATCATGCATGGAGGACTTGGTAAATTTAGGTTTGGTTTATTTGATTGAAGTTTGAGGTGGCCTTTCTCAAGGGCATGAAGTTCAAGTTTACAAGCCATGGTGAATGCCTCTTCAAAGGTTTGGAATGATTATATTTGAAGAGTAGAGGAAATATTCTTCGCACAAGACCATGAGAAAATTTTGATTAATTCAGTTTGTGGAAGAGAGAATGATAGCTGATTATGCCACACCATTGTGTAAAATAATATGCGATAGATTCATCATCATACTATATAATAATAGCGTAGAGTTCTATGATAGTGATATTATGCGTAATGTTGATTGAACAATGTTCTAGAAATAATAACAAGATTTGAGTGAAATAAAATAATGAATGTTTAGGAATCTTTGTATACCAATCCAATGGAGGGAAAACTAATGACATGGAGAGTGTACGAAGCATCAGGTCCCAATCATGAGAAATGAGGTAGCATTCTTTCTGAAGGGATGAAGATGTTTTTTTAGGTCCTCATTGCTATTTAAATTAGAGAATTTTAGTAATTCCCAAAGAGGGGGGTAGGAATTTATGGGAATCAAAGTATTGATAGGTTTCTTATAGATCTATTCATATGAGAAGGTGGTATTAGATCCTAAGGTGGAGGCTTCAAGATTATCCATTCTACTCAATAACATCTCAGTATAGGACCATTGCATTGATGGGGTTCGAAGTTAAAGGATGAAATTACGATCTTTGTCATCCCGTAAAATTGTCAAGGGCAATTTTGAATAACCCTACCAAAATTTTGTTCCGGTCCTTGTCAGGGGGCCCCTTGTGTTTAACGTTGCAAAATCCCTCCCAGAAATCTAGTTTTCCGAACTTATCCATTTTTGGTATTTTTTGGTCGGCGCACATAATAACTATGCAACATCAAGTTTTGATGCCCCCTTTAAATCCTTTGGCACACGTTTTGAAGTGTCAACAGGCATTTTGATGCGCCTCACTATGTTGAGTCTTTCTTGCATGTGCCAAGGCACATGCACCTTCATGTCAACAATACTTTTGTTGCGCCACTTTTTGGTGCGCCAAGGGCGCACATATTCTTGTGTCGACATCACTTTCGGTGCGCCATTGCACACATAACTTTGTGTTGGCAGGGTTCTCGTGCACCAAGGCGCATGCTTTCTTGTGTCGACAGTGCTTTTCATGCGCCATTTGAAAAATTTGGTGGCACATTTATTACCACCTCGCCTATATATAGGTGCGTCTACACTGTCATTTTCATCCGACACAATCACGTGATTTTTCTCTTACATCACGCCTTACTATCGCCGCCTTGCCCTATCGTTTTCGAATCACGTGTGGACCCACTTTCACATTGCTTGCTATTTTCAATTCTAGTGAACATAGATTAAGTAACAGTCATACATGTGGGGTGATATCCACGACATTGACAAGAAATTAATCTTACTTTCACCGCACAACACATACCAAATCACGTCATAATCAACACAATGACTCAAACATCCCCCTTTTCCACGGTATTCCTCCGCCTGATTGAGGTAACCTTATAAGCCAAATAAAACTTGACATTTCCCTAAGTCTTTTGTTTAGGATTGACATCATCTTGCATCTAAGGCATAAGCCCACAATAATTAAAACCAATCCTAGGGTTAGTCTCTTTATTTGCATGTGCATCTTGCTTGTTTTTAGTTTTATTTCTCTTTCATACACTGTTTTAGTGATCATTTCGAGAATAGTTTGGTAGGCATACTAAGCATTGTTAACCCCAAATCAGCAGCTCCTTACATCTTCTTACACCGTCCTATTCTACCGACATCGGTTAATTGGACGCGTAGCGAGCCTCTGATCTAAGGCGACACGCATCGGTTATCGACCGATAGCGATTAGCTTATTTTTTACGCTTCCCGATAAACCAAAGAGCCTACCAATTCCAACATTTTGTGCTGTTTCTATCCCAAATTAATCAAATCCCTCACGTGTACTCTTGTCCATGGTTGTTATCACTCGATAACAAGCGCGACCATGGTTTCACATGCTTGTTCTATGCCTTTACCCGAATCACCCCTTCACATTCTATAGGAATCCTACGGACACCAGTGAGGTTCCCAAAATCCCTGTAGGAGATAAGGAATTTGCAAAATTTTTGGATGCTAATCCTAGCGGTGTACAGTACTATTTGTCTCATACCCCTGACCGTACACCCAACGATCGCTCCTTGTTGGTATGCCTATTAGTATAGCTGCTCATTTAGCTCCTTCTCCACCTAATAACTCAGCCTTACCTTCTTCATCCTTAGCCCCATCTCCCAACTCAGTGGCTTCAGAGGTTCATACGGCACGGATTGGCTTTCCTTTGGTTAATCTGGGGCCCCACATATCATTACCGCTGACTTCTCCTACCCCATCTCTCTCGCAGATTTGCCCCTTTCATAACTTTCTCTCTCGCCACCTATCCATACGAGCTTTCCTTCTCAAGCTGCACCCACCTTTTCATTTCCACACACTTATCTCGTGGCTTCACACCTTATATAGGACATCCCTATTCACCACCTCAACATATTCATCCTCAATACCTTATCAACATTTAACCCCACCATTGTCTAGTGGATGCCCTTGGCCCAATCCTCCACCTTTTACAACAACCACACCATCATCTCATCCAACCACTGATTTCATCAAACAAATGATGGACAAGATGTAAAATCTAGAGGCTTCATTTCAGAAGTCTGTAGCACCTGACATACGAGCAAGTTTTTTGGGAGCCTATTCATCCTTCTGTCCCCCTTCATTCATATCCTCCTCAATGGGAATTACCAAAATTCACTCGTTTTAATAGTAAGGAGGATCCTCAACAACACTTGCGATCATTTAGACATGCCTACTATCTGATTGCTCATGACGATGCCTTACTACTCCGCACCTTTCCCATGTCCTTATCAGGACCCGCCTTGGAGTGGTACAGTTCTTTAACCCAACACTCAATCTTCTCTTTTAACCAATTAGCCCAATCTTTCTTGGATCATTTCTCCATTAATATTGCTAAGAAAGTATCTATCACCGACCTCTATGCCGTCCGACAATTTGAAGATGAATCCATCAAAGATTTCATTGGACGATTGCGAGGCCTCATCAACCAACTTACTTATGCCTTGCCTCAGGTGAACTCATCGAACTCTTTATGTGGGCTGCTTCACTGTTTCTCCTACCCTCCAAATTCAAACTTTTCGCATCTTTGATGAGGCCTTTACTATGGCTCGGAAACTAGAAATTCGAGCCTTAGAGGAAGAGAAATTGCGGTTGCGTAACAAAACCCTAATTTAGAACCCAAGACTCCACCAATAAACCCAACACCACCAATTCTCATGCATCGATGCGCTTTCGAAATTAAAAGGAGCTGTACAAGCGGTGATGGTCAAATCCCAAGCACTGTCTAGTACCCAGTCAAAAACCACCTATAAGTATAAAGTTGAGCCCATCAACTACACTCCTTGGGAGAAACTTATGGTGTGATTTTAGACAAATTGCTTAAAGCGGAGCTATCACCTTGCCTCTTGTTAAACCTCCTCACTGGGTTTGATTCCACCCGTCAATACCTTCTTGGTACAAAGAAAATGACTTCAGAACTTCCACCGCGTGAAGGGACACAGTCACGAAAACTGTAAGATGTTGAAAAATATAGTGCAGGAAATGGTTGATGCAGGGGATATAACCCTCGATAATCCTAATGCCCCCGCTAACCGAAATTTGAAAATCTTCAACAAACCATTCCCGAACCACTCATCTAACAGTAACATAAACCAAGATATCTTAGCCGAGGAGAGTGTCCATGAAATCCATGTGGTCTTCAACTCCCAACCAAATGCTTCTATCGAGAAAATTCTGAATCAAGCCTCTTCACTAACGCAGGGACCCGAACCCCCTTCACCACCATCAAGACAAGACGAAATCCTTGCCATTCCTTTACCCATAAAGGAATTAACCGCCCAGAATTCTCTTCCCACGAATGAGTCTTCTTACACCACATCCCTGCAAGATTGTGAGCGGATGTTATCTAGCTTATCTATTTCCCAAACATCTCCTTCCGTCACTCTTGCTATAAAAGAGGAAGGCTCGCCACTGTTTCTATCATCCTTAGAAGAGAAACCCCTCAAACCAACATCACCACATTCTTTAATCATGATGGATCCCCTCCAACATGCCCTTCTACCTATTAGTTCTTCATCGCCTAAATCTTTTCAGGGACCGGTTGACCTCTTAACACCCATTGATACATAGACTCATTTACCCCCTGTATCACACCCACAGTGGACTGGAATTACAACCCACCTCTCTTCCATACAAAAATTCCTATTCACACGTGAAGATTTTCATCCCTCAGAAGATAGACGATTCCAATGGGAGCGTTTGAGTACACCATGCTCTATTCGGATGCGAGATGACCGATCCAGAGATACCTCTACCATATACCCGCGTGTTTACAAAAACTCAAAATGCCTATGTCCTCACCTTCACCCCCTCGTCTCTATCGAATACCTCATCCACCTCTATTAACCTAACCAAACCTCCCCTACGCTTAGGACTTCACCAATACCCACCTAACACACCCACCTAAACGGTTAGATTTATCCAAAAATAAAGCCGTCCATCCACCTAGAAACAGACCCTCCAATCTCCTCAAGTCCAATCTATGCCTCTGTCACAACTAAAACCCTCACCATCACACCTACCTTCTATATTGGGACCTCATCCCTCCACCTTTCCTCAATACATCATACCTCCTGTGTTTTCTTTAAAACGGCTGCGCACCTTCTATATCCATACAGAGATCCCTGTCCACCTATCAACCCTAAACAAACTCGTCATCAAAGGATTTGTTTTTGTCACTCTTCTTTCTCAGTGGTTATTTCCTAATACCATATCATCTCGTGGCCTCATCATCTAACTAGCTAAACATAACCTGCGCCAAGAAGCCACGTTTAGTTAAATCCAATTATCAAAACCCATTGTCTAAACCACCACCCGTCGAACCAACCATAGCCAAACATTACCAAAACCCACCCAATTAATAGCCTCATCTTCCTCTCGAATTTGACCCACTCAAAGGATCTTATGCTAAGATCCTTGATATGTTGGTGGAGAATGCGACCATTTCCCTACCCCCACTTAGACCCTATGATCCATCTAAACCTCGACCTATAGGTTATGATGAGTCTAAAATCTGCGCTTACCACCGCACACCAGGACATGATGTAGAGGGATGCAAAGTTTTGAAAACCATACTTCGTCAGTCACCTCTCTCGGATAGAAAGGTTAAGAAAGACAACTTACGAAGGGAGAAACCTTTAGCTTCAATCTCCTCTCCTATACCACTTGTCCCCGCCTCACCAAGATCTACCATTATTACAACCCCACCTCTCGAAGACCACGACTTATCCCTACCATATTCCTCCTCTCATGTTCACTCGGATCAACATGATTAGAGTTGTTACTCGAGGCGAAAAACAATGGGAAAGCTAAAGAAAGCACACCTATAGCCTCTCTTTCATCCACCATCCCAATCGCACCACCACCTAAAGTGGTTATTCGTGGACCTGACTACCCCGTCTCTCGATGGAGTTACCCACCGAACCATGATCAAACAAACTTCACCAATCACTGTAAAAATGATCTTTGTATGATCTCGTTCAAACTTCTGAATCTCATCGCCAAGCTCTCATTGAAATCCTTCAGGGATATAGGTCTTACCTAATGAAACCTTGCCTTACCTCCATCTTAACATCCAACCACATTGCTTCTCTCACAAAAAAATCTACCACTTCCGTCCTGTACATACAAACCGGCTGATGTCGGTTTCTCAGAAGATGAAATCATTGACTTTGGTGCGAAGATCCCGACCCTACTCTTTTCATCTCACTTACGCCGGGACATCCGTATGCGTCGTGTTATGATTGACGGGGTGCTTAGCCTAAACATCATCTCTTGAAAGCCTTCCAACAAATGAATATCCCTTCTAGTTGCATGTGTGCCAACCCCACCATGTTACGTTCATTCAAAATGCTATTACTTCTACCTTAGGCACCGTGATCCTTAACATTCATGTAGGGCCACGTACCTTACCCGAACTCTTCTATGTCCTTGAGGGAGAATTCCAATACAACATGTTGTTAGGCCGCCCTTGGATCCGGGCTATGGGACGCGTTCCCTCCACCTTACATAGATGCATAAAATTCGAGTATGAGGAAATCCTACACTATAAAAGCTGACGCTCCCCCAAAACCTGTAATATGTTATATCGCCTAATGATGTACTTGTACCGGTCAGAGACACCCATTCATCCAACCCAACCATCTACTTCAATCACACCTCAACCATCCATCTCAACCACACCTACACCTTCAACCAATGAAACCGCCTCCGCCAATTCCACTTCCTTTCCCACGGACAACATCCCGACCTCAGATCCCTTAGTTGATGTTTTTCAACGTTTTATGCTAGGGAGTATCGCCTATATAATGTTAGCACTTTCCATACTCACGGGAGTATGGACAGATTCTGACGCATCCTACCTACGGCCGTCGTGTGGGGAAGTAATCTCCTACGGACCACCTAATTGCTGCACCAACTTAATGTATGGGGGTGTCGATACATCCTCTGTCACCCCTGAACCTCCCTTGGTGTGGTTCCCTTCCAATCTGATTTTAAATATTTAACTAATCGTCGTTTCGCTCTCACCTTCTGACGCCATGCTTGGAAGGGCTTCGATTCGGTCTTTATGAAGAAGGCCAACATACGATCATTCCCATTACTACACACAAACACAAAGATCGTCGTGGTCTTGGATTCTATGAACCACCTACACTAAAAACACCATATATTCATTGTATCCGGGAAGATGACGCAAGTCATCCCTTCCAACCATCATCACCCATTTTGCCATCGTCACCCACCACGCAGTCGATAGACCTGAATCTATTCCTCCTAACTTTTTTTTTCATAAACGCTATCTTCTTGGGTCCTCTCACTTATCAACGCAATAATGAAGACCCATCTTCTCTTCCCTTACGTATCCGGACATGATCAAAGAGGACTCACCTTTAATTAATGTTGTTGAGTGCCGGGATGACGAATCCATCCTCACTTACCTTAGTGCGAATGACTCTTATATTCAACGCGCCTTACCATCGACACTCAAACCATGTTGAATGAGTCGAATATAGAAATCAACATCCACACAGGGACGATCCTCACATTATGAAGATCGGACAATATCTTACCATTGCATCGAACAAATTGCCTTCACTACCTTCCTCCATGCAGTAACCAAGCTTTCGCTTGGTCCTATCTTGACATGCCAGAATTTATCCTGACATTTACATCTATAACATTACCCAAAAACACGAGACCAAACTAGTTAAGCGAAAGTGAGAAAAATGCATCCATGCATTTCCCTCTTAGTCAAAAAAGAGCTTATGACTCCTTTCTGTTTCCTTCATCTTACCTATTGACTATCCTCAATGGATCTCTAACATCGTACATGTTACTAAAGCAACGAGGGGGACTTTGAATATGCAGATTTCCGGGACCTTAACCTCGCTTGCCCGAAGGATGAATTCCCCCTCACGAAGTATTGATCAACTTGTTGATCTCACCGCTGAGCCATGAGATGCTTTCTCTCATGGATGGCTTCTCGGGATACAATCAAATTTTAGTAGCCCCGGCCGATCAACATAAAATCACCTTCATAACTCCTTGGGAACATTATGCTATCGTGTCATGCCGTTTGGCCTTAAGAATGCTTTGGTGTGACCTATCGGTGGGCTATGACTTACATTTTCATGACATTATGCACACTATCCTTGAGGATTATGTCGATGATCTTCTTGGCAAATCTAAACATCACAGGTGAACATCTCGACGTTTTAACCATTATTTTCGATCATTGTTACAATATTATGTTCATCTTCAACCAAAGAAATGTGTCTTTGGTGTCCTTTCGAGAAAACTCCTTGGTTTTATTGTCTCTTTGCATGGCATCGAGGTCGATCCAGGCTAAAGTCAAAGCTATCCTAGAGATGCCCCACTACTAACCTCAAAAATTACGTAGTTTGTAGGGTAAACTCCAATCTATCCGGTGTTTCATCTCGCATGACTCTCGGATCGATGTCAACCTTTCCATCATCTCCTTAAAAAGGACATTGTCTTTGAATGGAGCGAAGAGTGCCACCAAGCCTTTGAAGCTCTTAAAGCCTATCTCTTAGCCTCCGGTCTTTATCCCACCTCGGGACGATCGCCCTTTCTACCTTTACCTTTCCACCACCGACCATCTTTGTAGGAGCCATGCTTGCACATTGTGACTCACGAGCATCGAGAACAAGCCATTTATTACATAAGTCATACTACGGTGGATTATGAGACTAGGTATACACATGTAGAAAAGTTGTGCCTAGCCCTATCATTCGTGGCGCGCTGAACTCGACATTACCTCCTGAATCAAAAAACTTTTGTCATCACCAACACGGACCCCATTCATTATATGTACACCAACCCTCATCTAAACCAACGCATCACCCGATGGCTTATGCTCCTTTCTTACCTCGACCTTGAATTTGTACACGAAATCAATCAAAGGACAAACTATCGCAAACCAACTCACGGAAGCCCCTTTACAGGGAGCAATTTACCAATTTTAATTTCCCTGATGAACTCATCATTTACTCTTTCACTCGGTGAGGAGTCATATCCAATAACCCTCTTCTTGATGGATCCAAATGCTAGTGTGGCAAAGGGGCCGGTGTTGTTCTCATTCCTCTTGGCCGAGGCCCATGCCTCTTTCATTCGCTCAATTTCCCCTGCACTAATAATACAGTGGAATACGAGGCCCTTGTTTTGGGTCTCCAGGTTGCGTTACACTTAGGTGTAAAATCTATTAATATTTTCGGTGACTCTCAATTGGTAGTCAATCAAGTTATGGTCATCTACCAATGTAAAAATGAGGAACTTCAAAAGTACAAACATTATGTGGATTCACTTTTGACCTTATTTACTCATTATTCTATCCAAACCATTCCCCAGCTCCACTAACAAATTTGTGGATACTATGGCTTGCTTAGCCTCGCAAATTCCTGCCTCACCAACTAACTCTGACATATTCATCTTGGTCCAACAACTCTTTGCCCCATCTTACTCCGCCCCGGATGTTTGTATGATAAATAATGTGTCTACTAATTCGCAGGATACCTGGTATCACCAATTTTACGACTACCTTACAACCTCTGTTCTCCCACCTGACCTTACTAGTAACGGCAAACATGCTTTTCTTAAAAGTGTTTCTCGTTATGTCGTCATGGGGGGACTCCTCTATAAACGTGGCTTTGATGGCATACTCCTTGATGTCGGTAGCGCGGAGGTCACCTATACCATCCAACAAGTCCATGGCGGTATTTGTGGTGGACATTTTAGTGGCCTTCGTGGCCAAATGGATCCTTGGCTAGGCTATTATTGGCCTACTCTTAATAACGATTGCTGAATATATTAAGCGTTGTGTTATGTGTCAACAACATGCCAACCTTCAACATACTCCTAGCCATATGCTACAGGTCGCACGAGATCTTTGGCCTTTCTCACAATGGGGTTTAGACCTTATTGGTGAAATTCACCCGCCCTCTTCGCAACGTCACCGTTGGATAATCACAGCAACCAAATATTACACTAAATGGGTGGAGGCCATTCCACTCATTTCAACCAAAAAAGAAAAAATCGTAGAATTCAATAACCATCACATTATTTGTCGTTTTGGTGTTCCTCATCGCGATATGAGATAATGGAAAATCTTTCAAAAATAAGTTGTTCTGAAGATTTTGTGACAACTTTGGTATCAAACATAGCTTCTCATCACCTTACTATTTTCAAGCAAATGGTTAAGCGAATCTTCTAACAAAACCTTGACCAAAATTCTCATGAAAGTGGTTAACTTGATTACGGAAAAATTGGCTGATCACATCCCCTTTGCCCTTTGGGCTTATCGGACTAGCATTCGTACCTCCACTAATGCCAACCCTTTTCTTTGGTATATGGTACTAAGGCTGTCTTGCCTCTCGAAGTACAAATACCCTCACTAAGAATATCTCTTCGGGATATTCTCCCCAATGATGATTTCCACCAAAAGTGGTTATCCCAATTGGAGCTTCTTGATGAGCGTCGTCTTACGACTCTTGACCACCTTCAAATCTATCAAAATCGCATCAAGCGTGCTTATGATAAGCGACTTCATGAGCGTACCTTTAAGGTTGGTGATCTTGTCCTCAAAGAGAATCAACATGTAACCAAACTAGAAAAAAGTAAGCGTGGAAAATTTTCTCCAAATTGGATTGGGCCTTACATTATCACTCACACTTATGGATCGGGCACTTATCATTTAGCTTCGCGTAATGGTAAACTGAGCACAACCCCTTAATGCCTTGCATCTCCGACCATTATACTATTGAATTTAGTGTTATATCACTTCTTATCTACCTTGCGCTCGTCCTTGAGCTCATTTCCCACCTCATACACTTTGTTTCATGCATCTCAAAATTGAATCGGGCTCACATGGTTTGGTCATCACCTCCCCTTAAAGATGCCTTCCCCTTTTTAGTCTAGTCCATGACTTAAAAGTATCAAAATAACACGTTCTCAATTATATGCTTATGGGATATTCTTGAGTCAAACTTCCTACAAAACTAGATGCTTCATGCCAAAATGGACATCTAGACCTCTAAAGTTATACATAGATGCTCCTCGAAGGGCGGCTATTAATGTGCAAAGCTACTTCTACTATTATAAATAGACTGCTCCCCCAAAGGACATTATACACGAAAACCGCATCTCACTACTATAAATAGATTGCTCCCTTGAAGGACATTTATACAAATTCAGCCTTTATCGAAGTTTCTTGCATTGATCAGCTTCGTGAAGAGCTCAAGAACAAAAAATGCATATCCCCTATGGACTTCCGCATCGATCGGTCTATATCCGAGAAAAGTAAAAAGTAGTATTCAATAGCACTTTTGAGTCATGGACTTGTCTATTTAGGTTTGGTTCTCTTTAGTCGGCATAATCACCTTATAACAAGTTCTCGTGCCCTAGCTCTACCACCACCTCACTTAACCATTTTCAAAACAACAACACTCAAGGGACGTGATGTATATCCGATATATTGTGATTATACGACTCTTTTCACCTATCGACTTCTCATCTATCCAAGGCATCTAGGGATTCAAGCTCATCCTACGTTAATAAGTGGTTTGTTTAGCTCTTCTCAACTACGAGACACTTTTGCCTCTTTTACTTGAATTTAGGATTGTGTGTTGACCTTAATCAGGACACGATTCCCTCTTTCTACTGGGTAAGCTAACTTTCGTTTCCTCTTTTACTCGAATCTAGGATTGTGTGTTGACCTTAATTAGGACACGATTCCCTACTACTTGGGTAAGCTAACTTTCATTTCACCTATACCTACACCAAAATCGCGGTCCTTACCAACACCAACAACGTTACCCTACCAATATCAATATTTTTACCCAGCCCACAAATTGCCTAACTATAACCAAATTTCTGAATTCACCTCTCCCAGGTCTGAGGAGAACTACATCGATCTACGAGGCCCCTCCTTGCTTTGTGCGAAGGGCTATGTGTAGGAAACACTTAGGAGACATGGGGTCTCCCAAGGTTAGCTCGACTATCCCCTACCATAACCTATCATGTGTGGTAAATATAAATCTTTTTGGGTATTTCTATTTGCTCACATTCATCTTTATCCTTTTTCAAAATAAAACGTTCAAAACACAACCATTCTTATTATTATCATAACTCAAATCAACATACATATTCAGGTTTTATTTAGATGTTAAACAAATACATCTTCTCTATCATCGACACACTGCAGTCGGCATCCTTATTTATTCTTATACCTCTTTGAAATTCACTTAGACCACAGCGCCTCATCTCAAACCGGGTGATGATCGTGATCGTCGGCGCCACTCACTGCCTCTCCATCCTCAAAGGTGCCACTGCTATTGGTTCCTCCCACTGATCTACCAACCTCTCCTGTAACATATGAATACGCCCTCTCGCATGGCGGAATCTCACCTCTAGTCTCTCCACTCGTGACTTTGCAACCGCTAACAATCCCATGGTCTCATTCACCGCGTTTGGGCCGATGAAATAAACCACCACTGCAGACAATCTCTCTCTGTTGTAATCATAGCTATGTCAGGATGATCAGCCCTCTCATGTGAACCTCGCAGCTCTGCTACCCACCATAATCTATAAGCCTCTGTCACTCCTGCATCCATTACCCTGTGATTGGGCTGCTATCTCTTCTGGTCCTTCTGGAGGTGTCGGCCGGGAGGTGAGAATGATGCCTCGGCATCGATCCTCATGTATGGCCTATAAAACATGGTTATATCCTGAAAAAATCCAAATTTTCACCGCACGTGATCTAAAGGAATCCTCTCGTACTCACTGGCCTATACCCCGCGATCCACCTCAATCGCTCTACCCTCCTCAACTCCTCACTATATTCTCCATCACCATATAGTTCCCGTAAGGCCTCCAATGGATATCTGCAATCGTCACCATCTCCCACACTGCCTATAATACTCGATGTCATCTGTCATGGCCTGGGATCTTGCCTCTTCTTCTATCTGGACCCATCATCGAATCCCAACCTCTGCACTCTGTCTCTCCCAGTGAATGGTCGGCCTATCGGTCGCACACAAACAATGTGCTCATAGGCCCAACAATGTAATAAGTATGAACAATCTAGTGTCATCCTGTGATTTCACCTGCAGGCCCATAAACCCCTGTATAGCTCCGCCAGATATGCGGGTGCCCATGCAAAAGTCACGCTCCTTTCTATCATTTCCCAAATAATACACATCAATGCTTTTGGAAATCTTCCCCCATCTGCCCTCGGTAATGCATAATACCCCACCGCTATCATTAATACTACTGCCAACCTTGTTGCCTTAGGGTGTGCTACATACATTATACCATAAGTGAATGTCAAACCTCGTTGTGTCAAATCTCGTGCAGCTGGACCAAATCTTTGCTATTATTGCTCCCGCACCGCACTTGCCTCGGCCTGCACGATACACTGGTCTTCCTGTAATTGGGAGCCTCAAGATCCTAAACACATCTTCCAACGTCACTGTCATCTCCCCTGTTGGCAGATAGAAGGTATTCTTTTCTAGATTCCATCTCTCAATCAACGCTGCAACATAGTATGATTGCGTGCGATTCATGAATAATAGTGAATTCCACTTAACCCCACACGGTTTATCAATGCCCATTCAGCCGGTGGTGTTACATCCGCTTGTATTCGTGACAACAAACCTGCACACTATCATTCATCCTCAACCATGCCTCTGCTGCATACATCAAAATGACACACAACCATTCAATAAATCAAATCCCCAGTGTTTTTCTCACATTCTAGAAATTCCTATAGTAACCGGTATCGGTTATAGATAACCAATACCGAGGTTTACTAACCGACATCTGGTTATTTCTAAATGATATCGATCACTTTATCAATCCTATACTGACTTTGCTTAAAACCACCACCTACGATAATTATTTACTCATTTACTCCTCTCTGTACCTACAAACATACGCGAAACCCCTGCTTACCTACCCCATAACACTCACCTCATCCCAAACCCTTGCCTATCACCTTTTCTTTCTCATCTCTATCCACTTACCTTCTCTCATCCTATTCATAATCATGCAAGAATTAAATTACAACCAAACAGTTTACCTCTTGGGATGCGGCGACTTGAGGTGGAACTGTCTTCCCTCTTGTCTCTACGCCCATTGGATGCTTCTCCTTGTTCGAACCATGATTCACCACCCTCTTGATATAACTTACCTTTCTACCTTCTTAATCTTAGCCCACACTCACTTTCCTGTCTCTTTCCTCCTTATCACTCAATTCTCTCATGCAATTACACCATCGATCGTCAAACAACGTTGCATTCACGTATTTAACTTGTTGCATGACTCTAAAAATAAGAACTTAAGTTGCCACCCAAGCTTTTCTATTTTTAGAAAAGCTCGTTTTGGAATAACCGGTATCGGTTACCTAACCGATATCGGTCCTGGATTTACCGACGTCGGTTAGATAACCAATATCGGTCACATGTGTCCTTTTGCTTAAACACAGGCCTTTTCTCTTTATTTTTTACAAATTTTTGTGGCGCTTTGCCTCTTTTTCTGCATAACGACACCATTATCAATACTTGTCATCAAAATCACATCAATATATCATCACAATTTCATCAACATCATCTATCTACAATAAAACGACCATCAACAAAATACGTATGACATTTCAATATCTACGTCAAACCCATCGAT
Organism: Taxus wallichiana var. yunnanensis; assembly: GCA_018340775.1. Classification (NCBI taxonomy): domain Eukaryota; kingdom Viridiplantae; phylum Streptophyta; class Pinopsida; order Cupressales; family Taxaceae; genus Taxus; species Taxus wallichiana. The sequence continues at coordinate 642,892,894 of CM031241.1, read as the reverse complement.
ATATACACCATTTGGATCAAACTCATCATCTATACACATTAAATTTCAAAACCATCGACAAAACACATAAAACATTTTATACACACCATGTGGATCAAAATCATCATCTCTATATATATATCAATGTTTAAAATATACAACTTGCCTTACTGCATAGGGCCTTTGTGATCTCAAAATAATACAAAGCCGGCACACAGAGCTACTATCATTTGTCAAAATCTTGACTCACTCGTAGGCCGAGTCTCTCATATCAAAAATATACTGGCTCGTAGGCGGTATCAACTATCTGACCTATACTCTCAAGCTGCAGGGCTGGTATATACAACAAGAATGAATAAATGAATCATATGTGGGCACGTAGGCCTCTATATACATAACCGGTTCGCATACCGTGCCTATATCCAATATCTAAACAAAAACCCATCTCCGCTCCAGGGGATGTCTCGGCTCTCCCCACCACCCTCATCCCCTCTCCCCGCTTGGTCCTGTGTAGCTCTCGCCTCCTCCCTCCGTCACTTTGACCCACCCATTGTGGTTGCACCCCCACAGGATCTCTGGTTTCGAGAGGTCTCGACTCTGTGCCGCAGCATATGGCGATAGTCGGCCCGTACCATCAAGGACATCCTGATAATACCGGGCCTCCGCTCTCACCTCCATATAATGGGCCCGTGCCACCATGGCTGCTGGGGCTGGTCCCCCGACTCCTAATAATAGTGGCCCCTGTCCTGCCGGTACACCCTGTGCTGTACCTGTGGCGGTGCTTGTGCCTGCGTGCAGCGGGGCGGTGCACTGTGGTGGTGCTGTGGGTGCTGCAGTGCTGTGGTGGTGCTGTGTGGCTATACTGCGTGCTGCACTTGTTCCCCAGCCTAACGCCTGTAATACCCCGATATGTGCTGTGCGGCGACAAGCCACCTGTAATAACATGCGCACTGTCCTAAGAGCCGTCCTCTCTACTACTATAACAGCCCACTAAATTTGGTTGTGCGGTGTGCTCTCTATTTGCTCTCTCCCCTACCCACCACACCAAAAATGAACACATGCGAACCAGGTGTCATCCATCGTATCATCTGTCGGCCTCTCTGCTGCCCAATGCTGGGTCAATGGGCTGCGGTGCGGGAAGTGGGGCCTCTACATCATCCCTCTGCAGTGCTTGTGGGAAGGAGGTGGCTCATCATCCTGTGCAGCCCCCAACTGCCGTCGTACCTTCATGGGGGTATCCACTCATGCTCTCCGGTATCATCCGTCCAGCTATCTAGAAAGTATCTTTGGATCCAGCGCATATGTGCTTGGGCTCCTCCTTAGGGCTGATGGCCTCTGCCAGGGACCTCCATATAATGTCTAGTGTGGTCAAACCCTCTAGCATATGACGGTAGTAGGCCACATCCCGTCCTGTAATCACCACTCGTGGCTGGCCCATGACCCCAAACACCTCACGAAAGCCATATCGTATACAATCAGGCCTGGCTCTTCAGGGCAGCGATCTTGGTCATATACATATGATGTGCTCATATGCCTAGCAGATGTAACAAAAATGTCTAGCAAATCCCAAATCGTCTCATCCGGCGATAACCCCACAGACTCTTTGTATAAGCTGCACTTTGGATATCTTGGTGCCCGGGCATGCCACGTATACTCCTCCACCATCTCGTGCAACACCCCCATCAAATCCCGTGGGAAGCGGCCTCCCTCTGAGTCCGGGAGGGTGAAGCATGTGATGCTTATCATGATCAACATGGCAAGCCGTGTCTCATGTCGTTGTGCGCGATACATATCACCATAGGCAATACTCGCGCTTTGATAGGTCAATAATGTGGCTGCATCCCCAAATACATGTAGGATGCTGCCGTCCATAGCCATCTCCGCATCTACACGGAATCTTGCCTCCTACATGGCGGGTCTTAGGATGTGATACACATCCTCTAGGGTAATAGTCATCTCTCTAGTAGGGAGATGGAAAACATTGGTTGTCGGATCCCATCTCTTGATGAGGGCAACCATAAGGGCGTGTGGTCCCTATCCACATTCCTATACTCGCTTGGACTCATGAGTCCCACCTCGCACATATAATGGCCCAATGCACTGCGGACACATGTGGCCGCATGCTGTCTCAATAGTGGAGGCATCCGATCCCGCGTAAGCTACCGATGTGCTTACAAAAACAACCCACTTCATTAGACCTACCCTTTACAAAAACAACTACCTTAACACACATCTATACCCACCTCTATAACACACATCTACACCCACCTATCTTACCCTAAACATCTACGATATCCCTTTCCTTATCTCATACCCTACCAACCACCCCGATCTACTCTCGCCATCTAACTATACCCCTACCAATTTACCACCTCCTAATTCATACCCAACACCTAATTTATCGTAGCAACCGAACCAACCACACAACCACCCCATTTCCCCACCCCAATCACCTTTCCTATCAACTCTACCCCTCCCTCTTCACCCCCAAACCACAAAACACCAACAACAACAAAACAACAAACAAAAAAACAACACAACATACAACAACAAACAAAACACAAAACACCAACAACAACAAAACAAAACAAAACAAAACAAACCTAACTAATGACCAAGTGCATCACCCTTGACCACCACCGGTCCCCTCCCAGACATCTTGCATGCACCGCACCGGTCGACATCGACCAAGCGCCGGTACACCAAAAAATCTAATTTGTACAAATATTTGGTGACCGATGCGGTCGCCTAGTGACCGACATCGGTCCACTTTATCCGTCGAGAACCGAACTGTGCGGCCCCAAAAACATCTTTTTGCCTATTTCTACCCTTTTACCTACTGGAAAACCCTACAAACCTACCCACCCTACCGTTTTAGCCTAACTAACCTACCTACCCACTCCATTTTTCAAATTACTTCAAGATATTCATTATTTTATTAAAATTTTGGATTCCTACCCAAAACCCACATCTAGCTTAAAATCATTAAATTCACATAATTAGAGGTTTAGAGCCTACCGGTATGACTACATGTCGTCGTGGTGGGATAGGTGGCGGTGGTCTAGCTGGTCCAGCACCTCCTGCTCCTCCTGGCTATGCCATGGCTCCAAATCTCCTCAGCTGGGTCCTCCACCAATCAAATTCTACCTCCTACTCACTGGGGTCTACCAATCACTCACTCCTCCACTCAACTACTGCCAACTTAGCGTACAAACTCAACAAAATCAATTTTAAACCCAGACAAGCCATATTGGTTATCAAATTGACAATGTGACAATGATAGGCCATATTTTTCTTTTTATAGGTTTTTTACCTATAACCGATATCGGTTATATTGTGCCCTAAAACACCGGTATCGGTCATCTAACCGATACCGGTCATATCTAACCGATATCGGTTTTATACCTATTTCACCACAATTTCTGCCCTTATTCACCAATCTCCCTTTCTCACCACATCGCCTATACCCTCCTTTGCTAAATAGCCTTTTCGACTTCATTGGCCCAATTCACGCCCATGACCAACCAATCGGGCCCGACCCACGACCGCAACCAACCAATCGGGCCCGACCCAAGGCCACAACCAACTATTTGGCACGACCCACGGCCGCACCAACCAATCGAGGCCCGACCCAAGGCCGCAACCAACCATTTGGCCCAACCTAAGGCTCCAACCAACCATTTGACCCAACCCAAGGCGCGACCTACTATTTGGCACGACCCATGGCCACAACCAACCAATCAGGCCGACCCAAGGCGTAACCAACCAATCGGGCCCGACCCAAAGCATGCACTAACCATTTGGCCCGACCCAAGGCCACACCAACCATTTGGCCCGACCCAAGGCCGCAACCAACTATTTGGCTCGACCCACGGCTGCAACCAACCAATCGGGCTGACCCGAGGCCACAACCAGCCAATCAATCGGCCCGACCCACGGCCCTCACTAATCACTCGGCCCGACCCAAGGCCGCACTAATTAAATACCTCACCCAAAACCCACAAATTACAATTTTATCCACCCATCATGTAGCTTTTTGTTCAATCAAGGTCACTGTTCGTGTTTTAGCATGATTAGGGTACTTGACTTGATCGATCGACCAACTTTGCCTAGATCAGAGACCGTGACATTTATCTCAACCAAACCAACCATTTGGTACTTATCGGACATGCCTAAATGTTCCTGTACCTTACCCGTTATATCCTGGAGCTACTTCCTATGCCTTGGATACCGGATTATATCACCCTTGTTTGGATAAACTATCGACCTTTGCTATGAATTGATTGTTTGCTCTTGAAATCATGTACCACAATCATTGTCGCACTACTACATTTTAACGTGCGTCTGCTTCCTTGAACTTACCCCTCCATCTTACCATCATCCCAACACCATTCACCTTTATAAACCCTATCCACCGATTTCACGTCGTCTCAATCTGTGATAGATTTGAGGGGGATTACCTATACCCTTAACGAGAATGCTTCACTTCTTATTATTGTCGGTGCATGACTTTACAAAACAAGCTACACGACAACAAGGGAGCTAATGTAGACACCAACTTTATGTCTTACGACACACTTTGTGCCCCACATCTCATTTCACAACCTAACCTCACCACCTAAACCCTACACAATTAATTATTAATTACCTTATAATTAATAAATCCACATCTCCCAAACTAGCCACCTCATTTCGCCACCTCATCATGACCTAGCCCTAATCCTAAACTAACCTAATTAAGACCTATAACTTGGTCTACATCCACACCCATAACTAATTACTCCTCACCCGCATCAAAACCAACCTCATAATGACTAGACCAAGCCCACAACTAATCCCTCGGGAGAAAAGGAGGAGGAAAGTTGGCTATTTTACTAAAAATAGCCCACTTTGACTTTCAGAACTTAACCGACATCTGCTCCTACTCGACCGCCGTCGGTTCCCTGTAAATGACCTCCCCCAACCAAAAACAAAGGATCTGAAATTCATTGGAAAGATCGGGAATTCACTTGGCCGAGCAGAGACAAGTGAAGGAAAGAGAAGAGTTTGCAGAGAAGGACATCAAGCCCAAGATTACAACCGAGTAACTAGAGCCCGGTGACACTCATCCAAGCATTGGGAGAGAAGATAGCCCATCTTTGATTGTCAGATCATCCTACCTGAGTCCTGCCTTCGTCATCACAGTCCTCGGGCCTGTATCTTCATCAGGAACTAGTAAGTAGTATCTTGTATGTTCTTTTAATAACATTTCTTGAACTTCTGAATCACAACAATTATAAGTCTATTCCTATATCTACTACCCGGTAACACCCTACATCTAACTGTCATTCCTCTACCCGTACATTGTCCCAAGAATAGCCCCCATACTCTCTGAGTCTTCTCCATCACCCCATTACCTATCCCCAATCATTTACCAAATTTATAAACACCATAGACACCTTATAGCCAACCTTCACTAGAAGAACCTAAACCACCTTTGCCCCCACCGATATCGGTTATCGTTGAACCAAGTACTAGTGACGGTGACCGGTATCGATCCTTTGTGACTCAAAACCAAAACCAGCCTTTCCTCTATTGTTTTAACGAGGTAATTAAATTGTAATTTTGCAATAATTTGTGTTAATTCATATTAGCAGGGGAACTGACCACCTTCGAAAGGAAGTTTAATATTTCCTGGGCCCAAGGCAGTTCCCTCATTTATTGTCTAACTATAATCTGGTGGTCTTGCATTCTTATTCACAGGTAGTCCTTCCCAGACAAAAAGGAGTTCTTCACAATCGATCTGATCTCTCTCTACGGTACGCGCACACCCTCCCAGCATTCAACAGGTATTCCTCCTAGCCCTAACCCTTATCTGTTTCTCAAGAGAATGAAAGGATAGAAGCAACTCTATTCCAAGAACGGAAACATTACTGTGGTGAAAAAACGATTATCATTTGTAGATATATTAAGTAGGGGTTATGCCTAGTATATGTTTCAAGAAATGGTATGGATGTATATAGATTCGGATGTTGATGTGGGTATGGTCACGATAGTAGATGTGATTGATGTGGTAGTGGGTGTGGATGTATTAATGTGTGATCAAGATGTTAATATAGGTAAATGAGTAGATGTGATACATGAGGATGTGGTAGATATGGATGAGGAAGCGGGTGTAATGAAGATTGATGTGGATGTGGTAGTTGTTGAGATAGTCGATGTTGATATAATAGGTGTAGATGTTGATGAAATTGTAGGTGTGGAAGAAGATTATGAACTAGATGTGGGTGTAATAGATGAAGAAATTATGGGCACATGTGATGGTGGTTGCTATTTATTTATAGTATTTATTGTATGGGAATTAGGTTCCTAAGATGTGGAGGGTTGAGCTTGATTATTGGGGGAATGATTGGGAAAAGGTTGTTTAAAAATGTTAAGAGGATGATTAGGTGGTGCATTAGGATTATCCACTTGGAGGTCACTAGAGTCTATGAGTTTTTGGATGAGGTCTTTAAAAGTGTAACACTTCTCAATGTCATGACCACAAAATTGATGATACTTACAATAATTTTCCTCATAGTACCATGCTAGTTTCGGTCATGATTCATCAAAGGGTCGGATGGGGGAAGTCGAATAAGATGGACCATCATTGACTTGTCAAATATTGAACTCTAATATTAACCAAGGGGGTATAATTAGGAGGTGGTCTAGGAGAGTTTGCAGAGGCTCCATGTGCTAATTAGATGTGTAAGAATATTTGACCAAGATGGTATTAGCGGTGTTCCTAGATTTGTCATCATGCATGGAGGACTTGGTAAATTTAGGTTTGGTTTATTTGATTGAAGTTTGAGGTGGCATTGTTTAAGGGCATGAAGTTCAAGTTTTCAAGCCATGGTGAATGTCTCTTCAAAGGTTTGGAATGATTGTATTTGAAGAGTAGAGGAAATGTTCTTCACACAAGACCATGAGAAAATTTTGATTAATTTAGTCTGTGGAAGAGAGAATGATAGCTGATTATGCCACACCATTGTGTAAAATAATATGCGATAGATTCATCATCATACTATATAATAATAGTGTAGAGTTCTATGATAGTGATATTACGCGTAATGTTGATCGAACAATGTTCTAGAAATAATTGCAAGATTTGAGTGAAATAAAATAATGAATGTTTAGGAATCTTGTTATACCAATCCAATGCAGGGAAAACTAATGACATGGAAAGTGTACGAAGCATAAGGTCCCAATCATGAGAAATGAGGTAGCATTCTTTCTGAAGGGATGAAGATGTTTTTTTGGGTCCTCATTGCTATTTAAATTAGAGAATTTTAGTAATTCCCAAAGAGGGGGTAAGAATTTATGGGAATCAAAGTATTGATAGGTTTCTTATAGATCTATTCATATGAAAAGGTGGTATTGGATCCCAAGGTGGAGGCTTCAATATTATCCATTCTACTCAATAACATCTGTAAAGGATCATTGGATTGATGGGGTTCGAAGTTAAAGGATGAAATTTTGATCTTGTTATCCAAAGAAAATTGTCAAGGGAATTTCTGAGATAACCCTACCAAAATTTTGTTCCGGTCCCTCGTCGAGGGCCTTGCGTTCGGAGCGTTGCAAAATCCCTCCCGGAAATCTAGTTTTCCGAACTTATCCATTTTTGGTATTTTTTTGGTTGGCGCACATAATAACTATGCAACATCAAGTTTTGATGTGCGCCCTTTAAATCCATTGGCACACATTTTGAAGTGTCAACAGGCGTTTTGATGCACCTCACTATGTTGAGTCTTCCTTGCATGCGCCAAGGTGCATGCGCCTTCATGTCAACAATACTTTTGTTGCGCCACTTTTTGGTGCGCCAAGGGACACATATTCTTGTGTCGACATCACTTTCGATGCGCCATTGGCGCACATAACTTCGTGTTGGCGGGGTTTTGGTGCGCCAAGGGCGCATGCTTTCTTGTGTTGACAGTGCTTTTCATGCGCCATTTGAAAAAGTTGGTGGCGCATTTATTACCACCTCACCTATATATAGGCACGTCTACACTGTCATTGTCATCTGACACAATCACGTGATTTTTCTCTTACATCTGTACCTGTCAGCGCACCTGCCCTGTCGTTTTCAAATCACGTCGTGGACCCGCTTTCACATTTCTTCGTTATATATCCTGGTAAGAGGTCCTCATTGCTTCTGTGTGTTTGGTGTTTTGTTTATTGGCTGCTTGCTGGTTTGGATTGAGTTTAAAGAGATTGTCAAAACATGAACTCCCCATCCTCCTTGTTGTTTTTCTCCACCCTGCACCCATGCATTTTCCCCCTCTTTCCAGATCTGCTTGGTAAAGGGGACTCTGTCCTAAAAAGTTTGCTGAAAACTCTTTGTTTAAGCCTCTTCATCACCCAAATGAACCCTGCAAAAGGAGCTTAACCACATGCAAATCCCTCAAGAAAAGAATCATGGCTTGAAAAGAGACACTATTATTTTTCCCCTTTGGCACATCTGTCACCCCCGCATGACATAATACACAATTGTCGCGCTGATGACACATACCATAACTATAACATGATGAACAATCACGCCCTCAAGGTGCACTTCCTTCATTAAGCTTGTTGCAACTACTTTACTGCCCCCTTTTGGCGCACCAAACTCACATGTTGCATCATTCAAACCTCGTGCCCCCTTTGGTCCACCATGCGTCATGCAACACCATTAAATATGTGCCAAGTGCAAAGCTATAAACGGCGCGAGGCATGTCCCTCACTACAACAAACATCATGTCATGCACTCCATGCACCGTGCCGGGTTCCCTTTGGCACACGAAAAATGATGTTGCACGCATTAAACTTGCACCCTTTGGCACATCCTGTACCCATGTAACATGAAAAATATCTACGCCCTTTATAAGATGTATACACATGGCACAAGCGCACTTGTGCTTACAACAAAAAAATGCAATCTACAACATTCATGTGCCCTATGCCCTTTGGCACTGATTTATCCCTTGCAGCACCTCTTCTCCATGCACCATACCATTTAACCCTGCAGCTTGCAGTGTACATGCGCCCTGCGCCCTGAGGCCTTAAAATTGCTAACTCTTCTTTCTGTCAACGCTTTAATGGAAGATCGAATAGCTAACATGACCTTCTTGCATTGTGTTTCCCTTCTTCTCCTTGCAGATCAGCAACTGAGTTCAGAGTTACATATGTCAACATCAAGCAAGAGACCTACCAAATCTAAAGGCAAGGCCAAGCTCACAGAAGAAGAAATGAAGTATAAATATCAGAGGGTCAGGATGCCCGAATCCCAGGCAGAGTGTGACCTGGACATCAGAGACTCAGAGCTGGGTCATATTGATATGGAGGAGTTCTGGGCCAGAACCAGGAAGGTCACACGAAGTCCCTGGATGGACAAATTGATAGGCAGTGCCCTGCACTTTGCTGGAGGAATCCCAGTCAGTGTAGTTAATAACGAATTCATGATGGTGGTGGCCGTTGTTACAATAAAGACACTAGATGTGTCATGCAAATGAGAAGGGAAAGGTTATAATCAACCTCACTACAGCACTTTGAAATAATACTTGGCATCCCTCACCACTGGTACTTTGGGCCGTAAGCCAGAAGACTGCATCAAGGCCTGGGATGACAATGAAGATCAGTGTATGCAGCTGATGAACGAGGTATATTTGAAGAATAAAAAGGTGGTGACTCGGTGGCCACAAGTCATTCATCGTAGTGACTTTTCAGAGGAACTCAGTGACACCATCATATTCCTGAGAAAAGTCTTTGGGCTTCTTTTTGATGCACATTATTTTCACAAGTGGATGCTACGATACCTAGAAATAATGAACAAAAATGTGCCCGATCAACGCTTTGAGTGGGCAGAAATCATAAGCAGCACGATATCAGAGTAGCTACAACAACTTAACACAACAGGGAGGTTCTATATGAACTCCTACATGGTCTATGCTGCAGCTTTAGAGAGAGATTATCCAGCTCTGATGCGGTGTGGGGTTTGGCCCCAGGTTAAGATTTATGAATACTATCCAGAGCTGAAGCTGGAAAATAGTATTCCCCAGTTCACAAAGATCAATGATGCCTTCTTCTATGGCATCATCTGCCTCTTGAGGTCGAATATGACTCATGGTCACACGACCAAGAGTATTGTAGCAGCTACCGAGAAGTGGGGGGGCCTGTTCACTCAATTCCCCACATTCACCTATCTAAGGGCGGCTAACTTCTTGGGGAACCAACTAAACTGCCAAGGTATGCCGGTCCCAAGTTAATCCTATTGGAGCTGTCAAGACAGCTAATCACCTACCACGAAAAGTGTCTAAAGAGAAAGAAGGGTGGAACTCCTTTCCCCCTCACAGTGGGTAGGTATACGTGTCTCACTCACCACAAGGCGAAGGACATGTTTGCCAAAGTGGAGCTGCTGAATTTGAAACATAAATTCCCAGCAAGGCCCACCTTTGACCCAAGAAATTGTCTCCGCCTGAGGGCTGCTCGACCTGATCCACATCCCTCGGATCAAAGATATCTACATTGATATATATCATGAGGTTGAGTTCAGGGAGGAAGGATCATTCTGCTTGGCCTTAGCAAAATCATCCATGCGGGGTGGCCATCGTCCCCAAAGGCTACCAAACTACGAGCAAGAAGTGGATCAAGTGTATCTTGACACTTTGGTGGGGACGATTGGCCTTTCGCGGTGATTGATAAAACCAAAGCTCCTCAAATAATCAAGGAGAGAGTTAACGAAACTCTCGCGAGCAGAGCATTGGTGCCGAATGAACGGGCTCATCTACCTCGGAGTCGATTTCACAACCTCTCCGTTGGGCAACACACCTCCTCGGGTAAAACAACAGCCAAAGGGCAAGGGAAAAGGTAAAGAGGGTGAGTCCAGCTCTACCCAAGAGGAAGCTCCTGAAATCCCTCCTTCCACTTCACAAGAACGGGTTGTAATCCCGGAAAGCTCAGAAGAAGAAACAGCGGAAGATGTTCCAATAGGCACATCCACTCAGGATGTGGCCACGGCCTATATTGAATAACCGAGGTCCCTTCTTTTCCTTCTCCTCCTCCTCCGTCCCCTCCTCAAGTGATCCAAGTGACCATTCCTTTGGTCGTCTCCTCTCCCCCTTCTTCTCTACTTTCCTCCTGCTTCTTCGTCCATCTTCTCCTCTCTCGAGCTGTCCCCTCCATTTCTTCCTCATCTCTCGAGCTCCCTTCCCTTCCTATGACTTCCTCCTCTCGTAGTATCCCTTCCTCCCGTGGGCACTTCTTCGATTTTCTCTCTATGCCTGCCACGTGTCTCCACGTTTTTCCCTTCTACTACTGCAGCTTCCCCCTTCTCTATTTTTGGCCCTTCTCCCATAAGTCCAGCCTGGATCTCTCAGCACCTAAGTCAACAGAAAAGGAAAGTTCCCATCGCACCGATGGAATTTTCCGTTATCGAATCAAAGGGGGCCAAGAAGCAAAAGCCTATCACACGCTTCTCTCAGAGTGCTTTGGGAGAGAGGGTAATGGAGATCGCATACCCCAATCCTCTGAAGGATAAAAAGGATCTATCTTTGACAGATTACACAGTGACTCAAGTCACAATGGGGATGTCTTCTGAAAGCCTTCAGGGAGAGGCCCTATCTATAGTTGACACCCTCTGTAAGAAGCTTCAAGAAACAAAAGAAGAGAAAAGGCTACTGAAAGAGAAAATAAACATCTACTCCACGCCTTACAGAAGATGGGCAGTGCACCTCCCAATCTAACTTGCCGAAACTCTTGAGCCTTTGAGTCAGGATAAAATTAATGAATATGCAAAGATCGGTGAGCAGGGTATGGCAGTTTCCACCTGGAGGAGCCAGATCCTCAAGGACAGTGAACGAGTGATCGCCAAGTTCACCGATTTGTATCTGAACATCAACAAGGTGAACAAAGAACTCCAGGCGTTAGCAGGACCCATATCCGAAGAGCTGGACCATGCTAGGCTGTAGCATGAGACCTTTCAAAAATGTTTGACTGTTCAGTCGAAGATCTGGTCAAGTTCGGTGTTTTTGGTCACCCCAGGGCCCTCAATAAAATCCTTTCCACTCTAGATTACCGGATGGATCAACTGGAATTCATCCTCGAAAATATTGATAAGGTAAAGGAAGAATCCCTGGATGCAATGCATCAGATGGAACAAATTGTTCTAAGAATGTCTCCAGGGTTGCTTACTCCTTTCGCCTTAAGGAAGGTTGACGAAACCATTCAGATCTTCAAGGAGATCTTTTCGCAAGGGCTAGGGCCAGAGGTCACTTTTGACGAGAATCCATCAATAACCTCGCGCTGTCGGGACTTCATCGAGTTCTTGATAGAAGCGAGAGAATGAATATTCCAAACTCCCGGAGAGAAGCTCACGACGAGAGGGAGACTTGCAATGCTATCGGTGGAGTGACACAAGGATCCTTCCTAGGATCAGCAAGTTCATGGAATACCGTGCCCAATTCCACATCTCGTCACTGAGCAGCAAAGCGAAGCGGGATACCCCCTTTCATCTGCGGAGGACGATGATGATGAATAATTTCTCTCTCTTCTTCAACTTTCTTTTTGAAAATGTCTTAAGTATGTTGACACAAATGATGACATCATCCATGTTACACCATGGGATGATGTCATCCATCAAGTTGTCAAAAGTCAACATGACTTTGAGATATTTTGTAGATATTATGTAAATAGGTGGTTGGTTCCTTTTTGCCTTCCTTCTTCTCCTTCTTCTATAAATACTCGAATACTTGTTGTATTCGGGGTGAATACTTTTCAGATGAGAAATAGAAGTAAGAAGAAGATTTTGAACTCTTTGTAACAGAAACAAACATTAAATACAATATATTTAGACTTTGTGCTGAATACATGTGTTTTAATATCAGATCTTTCTTATGTTAGATTTGTGTGATTGTTCTGTTGGATTTGCTTCTACTTTGTTGTCATTTATTCATCAGTATTGCTTTATCCGTCTATGCAAGTAGGTTCGGCTCTGTTTACTACCAACCCAAACCATAGACCCTTTGACCCTTCTGCTTTGGAATTCATTTCTTTTCTCCCTTCGGATCTGATCTTTCTTCATTTTCCCCCCTCCTTTCATTTTTCCTCTCAGCCGGAAACACATCTATTGGGATGAGATCCCAAACCCCCGAAGGCAGAATATTGTGAGACTTGCATAGATTCCTGCTGGTAGAATAGCAATAAACCAGTTTCGCTTTGCTGACTCAAAGAGGGGCTATGCCCTGCACACTGTTGACTCGTTTATCCATAAATCTGCCCAAGCAACAGATTTTCGAACCAACAGTTTTTGGCGACTCCGCTGGGATCGAACAGATCTATCCAATCTATGATGGTGGTATGATAGAAAATCAATAAAAATAAGAAAAATCACTACCTGTTTGCAAATTTTAACTTTTGTTCAAAATCCAATTTTTTTGCAAAAGTAACCCAAATTGAAAATTTTCTTCTAAGATCCATAGATCGGGCCTAGTTGGAGATCTTTAGTTCGCTGAGTTTTTATAAAAATTTGTATTCTTCCGTAGATCTGAGTTTCGACAGTTTACCAAAATTTTCAAACTCTTTGAAAAGTCAACTCTAGATCTGAAAATCAGCTTACTAAGCTTCACCATCATTTTATCCTCGTTGTTCTTTGTCATTAAACCGCAATTGGTTTTTAGAAAAGGATAAAATTAAATATTCAGAAAGTATACGTCTTGCTGATTTTTGTCGGAAAAATCAAAAAATCAGCAAGTACAACCAAAAAGAGTTTTTAATCTACTCCACAATATTGCGAGATCGGGAAGGTACATTGGCGGGTGAACCGTTTACTTGTGGTAGGAGATCTCATGTAGAAGTCGATCCTACTTTTGATCTGATTCAAAGGCACAACTTTAGTATAACACCGGCACGCTTTTCAACACTAAGTTCAACTAATCGGTCCAAATGAAGTGCCTCACCTCCACGAAAAACTAGTTTTCACAAGAAGCCTCCAGATCCCTTTGTAGCGCCTTGCTACTCAAATGAACTGTACTTCCAACCCGTATTATTTTTCTAGCCTTTCGGATGGCGGTACCATGGGGAAATGCTTGTGGGTCCCTGGACTTGCCGCATCCAATTCACGCGCTCCCTCATGGAAACCGAAATAATTTCCCAAGATTTGATGGGAGTGGGAACCAAAGTACGGATGCACATATATCCACATTCATCATGTCATGCAGCATCCTGGATGTGACTCATGAAGATGTGTCAGTTCGCCTCTTTTTAGAGACCCTCCAAGGGCCCGCGGTGGAATGGTTTCAACATCTACCGGCCGGATCTATTACCAGTTGGGCGACCTTGCGAACCGCATTCGAAGAAAGATACAAGCCTTCAGAAGATGCATTTGCATTGTTATCAAAAATCACTCACCTAAAGAAGGAGGCCAATGAGACCATGCATGATTTTATCGCCAGGTTCAATGCATTAATCAACCGTGTGCCTGTTGCCATGTTGCCAACACTAGAAAATCAAAAGTGTTTCTTTGTGAATGCAATGAGCTCAAAAATAAGTTTTTTGCTTCTACATGAACAAATAACTACCTTGCCTCTTGCCCAAGCTGCTGCCATACGGATTGAAGACAACTTGCTCATATCTGGCGAATTAAAAAGGGAATCATCCAAGCCCAAAGCTTTGAGCCCTTCTCCCGCCACTTCATCCGATCCAGCATTTCAAAAGATGGCAAATGACTTGATCACATTAAAGAAGTAGTTAGCCCAAACTTCCCCCAGTTCCTCGTACCGGGATATTCCACGAAGAAACTTCACTCCCAACAGCGTCCCACATAGGCCGCGGTTGCCCGCGACCGCTCCACGGTTGGCACTTGAGGCTCCTCCGGTCAATGCTCTAGCTGAAATTGAAGAAGAAGAGGAACAAAATTATGAAGAACCTTCGTCTCAAGGCGAAGATGATCAAGATGTCGGTGAGCCGACTGGGTGACTCTACTATCAGGTATATGGAATTTGATGAGGAGGAATCTGACCAAGAAGAGGGTACCCAGGGATATGCAAGTGGACAGTCATATGCTGTTTTCACCCGCTCACAAGGAAAAGAAGCTGAGGTCGCTGCCAATGTGCAGAAAGAAAAGACTACGTCATCTACGTACCCAACCATTGCAAAGAGAGGTAATCCCCTACCCACTCAACCTGTCAATAAGTCTTTTTGAAGAGAGCTTTTGCCCCTGTATCTCCCCCAAATCAGCCCTCTCATATTCCTATCAAGACCAGTAATCCTACCCTACCATCGCAACCTTTGGCCACATTTGATATCATAGATCATGCTAAAAAGACTAAGATCCAAATGTCTAATGTAACATCCTCATTTTTGTACATTAGAACAAATATTTTTTTCGATAAATGCTTCCGGTTCTAAAGACATAATTTAGAACTCACAAATCAAAACAACCATTCTTATACCGGATAACCATATGCAAATGTGAATGACTCTGAGTACCTCCGATCTATTCATTCCATGACTCTGTAATCTACCGATCTATTCATGAGTATCGAAGAGTTGGCATTTTTAATCTAACACATCACTCTTGCGGTTCTCTTCCCTAATCTGGGATTCAGAATTCTCTATCCAAGGAACCTATCTGAATAATTGTTACCATTATTCATCGGCATCTCGTCCCTTAGACTAGGTGACATAGGACAACGCAATCAGCAGCTTGCGATACTTTGGCCAAAGATTTGAAACATATTGCTTATGTCTCGTATTCCTTGACGACATACTCGTCAATCTGGAATACGTCCTTCACCCCATTCCTATGTTATGTAGAATGTCTTACGCTGACTTCTGTCGGCCTCCTTGTCCCAAGTTATTCACTCAAGAATGGATTAATAATATGGCAACGTTATAAGGATGCTCTCGAGGACTAGGGATACGTCTGACATACTGGGTCAACCCTAGTTAACCCCGTGTCAAGGTACCCCGTCTCCGTGGGCAGCCTCATAACATGACCATGTTGGTAACAAGTCCCGAGTAAAAACTTGTTCGAGTTTAAGGAGTAAATCTTGACGATCAATGCAAAGGGTGTCACCATAAGTCACCTGCATTGTTGTATCTTCGAGAAGATCCTAATCTTCTCGAAGGTACAACCTATGCAATCGACTTGTGCCATCAACCTTCAAATCCGCCTCGATAAGATCTACTTAACTTTAAGGTGTTACTTATGTGGAGTTTAAATTATACTTTAAGACACTCCTTTTTAGGGTAGTCTTTTCCCAACCCCTGGGTTCCTCATCTTAAAATTACCTTTCTTATTAAGACCCATTCCACAAAGAGAAGTTTAATAAGATTGAGGTCTCAATAAGGAGATCATTGTTTCACAATAATCCTAATCTACGAAATTGGGTAGTAACCCCAAGTCTTCTCATAAGATTGCTAACTTATCCCTTTTTGGGTTTATTCCATATCTATAAAACTGAAATATATCTTACTTATTAGTGTTAAGATATAGTGATTTTAAAAACATTCAGTACGTTGTCTTAACTTAGATCAAGGTTAGAGAGTAACAGATTACTCTTCCCGTTCACTTCTTGAAAGGGTTTATTTTAACCTTAGCTTATAAAAATCGTGATCTAAATTACAATAGGCTTTAAATGGAACATAGCAGTAACTATTAAACATTTACAAGTATTTAGTCACATAATCTTTACAAGGCTTACCTAGAGAATTCCCAAATATCTCCAAGGTATATAATAATATATATGTTCTTTAAATCATTCGAATCGAAGAAGTTCAATCCATCAAGATACAATTTGCAACCATATAAAAGTAACAATCCCTTTTTTTTTTTCAATCATTACAAGCTAATCAATTACAACTTATGCATTCAAAGCATATGAGATACAATACTTAACAGAAGAGAACAACTTCCTTCGTATAATACATTAGAGAAGTCAAATTGAAATTTAACATAAAACCGAATTAAATAATCGAGCATCATATCAGATCTGCGTGCCTTTACCACTTCGACAACCATCTCGCAAAATTGCCAACATGGGTCAGATTCACGCGAACCGAGCATGATAAGCACTAAATCTTAAAACAATTGCATTCTACCAATTGCTCTCATTGAACAACTGTTTAAATGAAATCAAAGCTAAATATCTTTCTACAATTTTAACATGACTATAATGCGTAACCTCTATTATAGTTGCTCAAATAGTCCTAAATATTTTTAGATGACTCAACGTACATATTAGAGACTAAGAAGAAAAAATAACTCCAAAACATCCATCCATCTGTATCTCCAAGACAACATCAATCCATCAATTTATTCCAATCTAAAAATAATATCCTATCGCTCGTATTTCAACAAGTATGATTCAAACAAGTCCACAAGGCGAGTTTATAATAACCAAAGCAAGCTCACGACATAATTCCTTTTCAACCATACTCTATGTTAATGGTACAGCATAAGTATAGCCACTTATACAAAGACACCACACAAATTTATGCCAGTCTCTCCATATAGTACTGTCTATTCTTGTTTTACCCTTACCGTAGAGATCACATAAGGATACAAGAGAAGAAAACATTCATAGTTTCTATACAAGGAGAGAATAACTTATTATTCATATAGTTATAGATATCAACATAATTTAACAAAGAGAGGAGAAAGAAATAGAGACATTCATATTCCATTCCAATCATGTTCATGACTGTACCACCCTCTCAAGAGTAATGCATTTACACTATACGCATGTGATTAAATCACCCGAGGCCACAAGAAGATACTACTGACTTCACCCGGAATTCCAATATAAAATTCACCTTTAGATTATTAAGCAATACAAGAGTTCACGCGACAAGCAATAATAAAATATCTAACCCCAAAAGGCTCAACAAATCTTTCCATATTATTCAACAACATGCAAAATATCCAACGCCATCGCCTGTCATGGCACAACTAGTAACTTTTTATCTCAGTCAAGCTCAAGACTAAATAACACAATAATAGAAGACGTAACCATGTGCAACCCAGCGACACTCCCATTGAGTCGAAATACTCAGCAACAAACATCGAATCTAATCCCTACTAAATACAAAGAAGGTCTTAAATCGTGAAGCCGAATCAAAAAATAATAACCAACAAGATCTTCATAGAAGTCATCATCATATCATTATTTTCAACAAAGTTTCATCCAAGCCGAGATAATACGAATACAAAGAAGGACTCAAACTGAGTCGTACCCAACAAGAACTCATAGCCAGGGTTAGGATTGAAGTCGAATTCATACGAAAACATTCAAGGTCTCCAACTAATTCAACACCAACAGTCTTCACAACTAAACTTCTACAGAAGTCTAAATACAAGATACATATTAAGGACTCCAACAGAGCCAATATCAATAAGTATTCACAACCAAGCTTATACAGAAGTCGAAACACTGGTTACATATCAAGGACTCCAACTGAGTCAATAACCACAGTATTCACAACTGAGCTTATACAGAAGAGAAAAACATAATATACGCTTCAAGGATTCAAAAGGAGTCGAACCCATGTAGTATTCTCAAATAAACTTCTATCAAGTAGAAATACAAGATACATATTAAATTCAAGAATTCCAACTATATCAATAACATACAGAATTCACGATGAACTCCTACGGTAGAATCGTATCGTATGTTACTTTTCAAGGACTCGAAAGGAGTCGTACCCATTTAGTATTCTCAAATAAACTTCTACAGAAGTAGAAAGATACTATCTATTTCCAAGAATTCCAACTGTATCGATCTCAACAAGTGTTAACAGCAAGGCTTCAACAAAAGTCTATACCAAGCAAGAAAGCATTTTTATGGACTCAAACATAGTCGAATTCATACATTATCCTTGCAAGCATTTCTACGAAATCTAACAAAATGTAAAACACAATGAAGATAATTCAAGCAACGAAACAAAATGTACACCAAGAGGGTTCAATTTGAATAATCGAACCAGCATGAAGATACAAGCAACGAATTCATACAATGCTACCATAAAAACCAATGGACCAAAAATCATCTCGAACAGAAGTTGTTCTAATGCAATCATTTGAAGGAAAGCAAGATTTTTAAAAGTTAGGGCCTAACATGCCTAGTAATGTCGCTTAAAAATCCGAAGAAGACATCTGAAAGAGCTCGAGCCTTCTCCTCTTTTCCACTTTAGATTCAACAACAATAATTTGTTATTTCCATGCCTTATAAACTTTCCTCTACAAAGAAAAGAGCTAGTTATTCTCATAGTTTCCATATGACACCAAGTAGACTAGTTCGAAGAACTAGTGATTTGTTGGTCGTCAAATAGGACTTTTAAGAAGAGCAATAAATCGGGGAAAAGAAGTCCCTCCTCTTTAACGGGAGGTTCCCTTATTCAAACGAACTTATTTACAAATATACAAAACATGATTTTATGGTCGAACTTGGATATTACGAAAGTGTTTTCCACAAGGATCATCGGGCCATAAAAAGAACTGAGGAAAGGAAATACGAGGATGAGCGTAAGAGCAACATGCGTAATTATAGATAGCGAGAATAATCCTTTATGTATACAAAGTTGCAATGAATTTAAAACAAGATCATTTGCACAAGATGAGATTACCAGACACAAAGTTCTGTAAATAACCTTCTTTAGATTCATTAATCAAGGACACAAAGTTCCTTCTTGGTTATACAAGATCACTATACTCGCAATATTTGAAAATATGCAATCAGTGAGACTAACAAACTAGAAACAAATGATCTCCACGAAATTAAAAGAAAACACAGAGATAACAGAGATTAGATAGACAATGAATGGAAAGCCCTTTTGTATTGATTTCTTTCTGATCTATTTACACTTTCAGAAAATACGCCAAGTTCTTCCTCCTTTTGGAATGGCGTGGAAAGGCCATTATATAGCTTACAAATCAGTTATTCTTTGTAACCACTTCTTTAACCGAGAATAGTTAAGGACCGCCAATCGTAACGCCTTAACTTCTTACAAAGAAAACGGAAAAAGAAAGGGAAGAAGAGAAAAGAACAAGGAGAAGAAGACAGGTGGCCAGTCACTGAGAGGGACCCACTAACTTCAGAATCCACTGCCTGAACTTCTTTAACGCCTCAGCTATGTCTCTGCCATGAGGGACTGACGTGTTGGTCGTAGACTGAGTCCAAAATCCAAGACACTTCTCCATCTCTTTATCAAACTCGACATGAGTATGATAATCTTTGTTTGCTTCTTCAATGGCAGATTGAAGAGAGAAAATCTCCTTCATTTTCTCCTTGGAGATGGAACTTTCCTTGAATAGGTTATCTTTGACAAAAGCTCTGAATTGAGCTTTTATTTCTTCTTGTAGGAAAGGGAAGTACTGTAAGTCTCATCCTCGAAGATGACAAGTGTATATCTTTGAAAGCAGAGACCACCAGTGTCTTGAAAGCTTCACCCTTCTGCCAACTATTCTTCAATTCTCCCAAAGCCTCCTCCAGAATCTGATCTTCCACTCCACACTGTAGACCCAGGACTTCGACAGATTATCCTTTGCATCATCAAAGACTTTACTCGCCAACAGAACGTTCTCATCTGCTTGTCCCATGAGTCGGAGGTCTACAATGCAACTGCTCCAGAGTTTGAGCTCTTTATCCATGATAGTGATAGTGGAGGAGAGCTTCAGTTGTACATTGCTCACCTTTTCATGGAGTTTGAAAGCTTCATCGATGAAGTTTAATCCAGCAACAAGCATGTCATCTACCATGGCTTCCATAGCTCTGCCATAGACAGAATACTTGTGCATATCTTTGATGCTCTGTACTTCATCTTGGCTTAGAATTACAGGAGGTGGGAGAGTAGTCAATGGGGTAGGGTCCAAAACTTTGTCCTTAGACAAAAGAGACTTGATGAAACCTGTGAGAACTTGGGCTTGTTCTTCCAACTGTTCAATAGTTTGTTGCCCTTTCTCTACCCTTCCAATGACTCTTGTGACTGTTTCCTGAAGGTTGTGAATTTCACCTTCAGGAGTAGACTCCCCCATTGGGATTCT
Source organism: Taxus wallichiana var. yunnanensis (assembly GCA_018340775.1). Lineage (NCBI taxonomy): Eukaryota > Viridiplantae > Streptophyta > Pinopsida > Cupressales > Taxaceae > Taxus > Taxus wallichiana. The sequence continues at coordinate 642,871,884 of CM031241.1, read as the reverse complement.
TGAAAGCTCCAAGTCAGATGCCAGCAAGTCTGATTCTGATTTGTCTACTGTAGGCTTGGCAATCTCCAGGAATTGCTGACCTTGAGCATCTGACACTATTCTGGAAGTAGTTCTGGCTTTCTTGGCACGAGAAGGAGTGGTGCCCAACAAGGCTGCAACAGCATCGAAATTTGGTCCCAAGCTCCGAGAGGAAAGTTTTCTCTTTCTATTGTCAACCAGAGGTTGCACCCACGCAAAAGAGGAAGAGGAATCAACAGGAGGGGCAAGGGGACCAAGAGACAGAGAGCTCATGACGCTCAAGGTCTGCGCAGCTGTTGATTCGAGTTGAGAAGTGAGTGGGGCAATTGGGGCAATTGCGACAGAAGAGTCAATGTCACCTGAAAGCTCAGTGCTCTGGATTTCTTTGTCTTTATCAGCTGGATCCTCAGGAGCATTTGCAAGAGTTGGTACTTCGCTTTCTTCACTTTCACTGAGAACAATGATGTTCTCTGGTCCCATAGGCAACTCTGCCTGCTTTCTTTGAGGATCACTTTCCACAGGCTCCTTCTTAACTTCCTTGAGCTTCTTCTGGTACACTTGAGTGGATGGAGAAGGAGTAGAAGCTGCGAGTCCTTGATTGATGAAGCGTGAGGGGTCTTCACCGGTGTTTCTGACCTTGGAATAGATGCTTCTCTTCTTGGTGTCGACGCATCTTTAGAAGAAGATTCTCCTGAATGCCTCCTAAATTCTCGAACCATCCTGTCAAACCAGACCTTAGTCCTGACTAAGACTGGAGCAAGAATCTCAACCGGATCATCTCTCTCTTTCTGCTCCAATCCAAGTCCTCCAAAGGGGTGTGCTTAATCACATTTTCATACTCATACGAGTATAGATCAGAATTGTCATCCTGGAGACCTTCAGGAACTTGGTACATACCGAGTTCTTGGATCAATTGCAGGGAGAACCTGCCACAATGCCTTCTCCTGGCTTCAAAATCATCTGCATTACCAACCCAAAGTGAGTCTTCTCGTCTCGCCTATGATGGTAGATTATCTTGATGTTCCGTTCAATAAACTTCTTCAGGTCAAAGCAGGTCCTTGGCTTGAAGAAGTGAACGGTGATAGGAACAAGGGCTCTCTCTATATTCTGTGCGTCCAGGGCTGTTTTGCAAGTGTAGTTTCCCAGAGAGATGGGAAAGTGCAAGCCAGAAATCTTCTTATCTCTGCAAGTCCTGTGCAACTTGTCTAGTTGCCTGCATATTTCTATCAAGGCCATTTTATCATTGCAGAACATGGGAAGCCGCAGAGGAGTGCTCTCATAGCCAGCAAGCCTGATATAAGAAAATTTCCTGAATTGGATGAAATAAGCACCATATTGCGATATCAGGTTCATGGCTTCATCTGAAAACCTTCTAGCAGTATCACCTTCGAGCAGTCTAACCACGTACATGGTGAAAGCATCATCAATTCTTCAAATTACGGTTCTTTGTCTCTGTGGTGAATCATGCGGCAGTAAGCATATACTGGATCATCTTTGTGTGCATCTATATAAGAAAAACCGAACCACTTTGCCTGCCGCGCCAAAGTATACATCAGATACGAAGTCATGTAGAACTTCTTCGTTTGCTACACATTGGACAGCTGCTCCGCCAAATTCATGCTTATGATTTCCGCCCAATTTATGTTTTGCGTTCCTTCGCACACCATGCTGATGAGCGGGCACATCCAGAAGTGAAATTCGTTGGTAGAGGGCAAACCCATAACCCGAGCCAGCAAGATTATGAAGTCTGACAACTCTTCATTGAAATCTGCTCGGAAGAGGGTTTTGGTCAGACGAGAAGCTCCTTTCTTAGGGTTCTTCACTGACTTCGCCACTCGTGCCTTATATTTGTCACTGCCTTGGTCTAACAGGTCTGTGCTTGATCTCGGAAACGACTATGGCATTATTCATCTCTCGAATTCTCGAGCAAGTGCTAATGGTGGCGGCATCCAATTTGGCGATGAGTTCCCCATGTATATTAGTCAATTCAATCAAACGGGTCGAAGTGAGCTCCGCATGAAAGCACGGTATTAAGCACACCGCATCGAGATTGGGAAACCTCCAAAGAAAAGCCAAACCACTATCGTGAATCATCTCGCCATTGGCGTAGGGTTTGCGTCCGCCATTCTTGCCCAAAATTGCACAAGTCAAGATGACGAGCTTCGTTGTCCCCAATATTGCAAACGGCAGACTCAAGTGGAGAAATTTGTTCCTGTCCCTGGAATTTGATCTTCATATTGATAGTCTCTGAGGGGTAACCTAGACTCTGGAAGGAATTACAGAGGGAGGGGAACGCGCGCAAGTTTGCAAATTGCAAGATTTCGAGCAAAAGATAGCAATGGAAGTAGTGTGAAAAACGCAAAGGGGAAATGCTCGTTAAATAGCCGTTTAGGAGAGAGAAAGACCATGAATGCGCATTTAATACATAACCACCAATTTGAATAAGCATGATAATCGGGTAGAGCGGGAAAAAATAGCACGAATGACACTTGGTACGCTTGGGACATGTGAGACGCGAATGCGCGAAACACGTGGCTCGGCCGATTCGGGTGAAACAGGGAGAAGACGCACAAATGCATTTTGGGACATTTGGAACAAGAAAGTGCGAAGGACGCGGTTCGGGTGTTTCGGCCGAAAATGGAACAAGAGGCCCGTTTGGACTTGGGACGTTTGGGACGAAAAGTTCCGAAATACGCGACTCGGCCGGTTCGGGCGAAAATGGAACAACTTGCACTTTTTGATTTGGGACGTTTGGAACAAGAAAGTGCGAAGTACACGTTCGGGTTTTCGGCTGAAATGGAACATCTCGCACAAAAGTTCTTGGGACACTTGGGACAAAAGTTCCGACGGGCCCGAAAATGGAACAAGTTCGAGGATTTCGCCGATCGGGAACAAAATGCACTTTCGTAATTGGGACAAAGGGACAAAAATGTCCGACAGGCCCGAAATACATACAAAATGACTCAAAACATAGATTTTCTCAATTTTCACGGCTTAGGCACTTTAGAGAAAACACTCATAACTCAAAATTTTGAAATTTTACTTTTATCGGAGCAGGGGAATTTTGAGTGGACAACAAAATGGCTCATCCTTCGGGGATGACTTGGCATAAATTCAAGGAATGAGGCAAGGCAAGAATCTAGACAAACTCGGGAAAGCGAGATCGATGCCTTATCCATTGGGCCATGGAGTGAAAAGAACACCAATACAGAGGGCAACACACCAAAAGCAGAGAAGCAAAACACTGCATCTGCATATACAAGAGGACTCCTAATCACCTAGGACTTGAACAACTTGAGATACTACCCACTATAAGGAAGTGGGAGAAGAACCATCCATGTAATCAAGATAAAAGGAATTCTCACCAAAGAAAAAGTGTCTGATCTTGAAAGGTCCGAGCCACAGGGAATCAAATTTTCCATGGCTGCCATGAGGTTCATGTCTTTTGTCCCATAACAGTACGATGTCTCCAACTTGGAAATCTCTGAACCTAGCTTTCTTGTCAAACAGGACCTTTACCTTCTGCTGGTGAACAGATATCCTATCGCAACCACCAATCTGTCTTCATTCAGCCTTTGTGCAGTACATAATTCTCTTGTCCAGGGCATCTCTGAAACTAGTATCCTCGATGGCCTTCATTAGATGCAAGGCCGGTTCTCCACTGTCACTGGCAATTGAGCTTCTACTCCATATACCACTTGAAAAGGAGACATTCCAATAGCTCTCTTTGGTGTGATCCTGTCTGCCCAAAGAGCATCATAGAGCTTCTTGTGCCAGTTTCGCTGAGACTCATTGACTAACTTCCTTATGATAGTCACCAGATTTTTGTTAGTAGATTCTGCCTGCCCATTTCCTTGAGGGTAGTAATCTGAAGAGTGAGCCAAAGAAATACCATACCCATAGCAGAAGTCCATTATCTCACCAAGAGAGAATTCGAGGCATTATCATGTTCTACATCTTGTTAGGCACACCATACCTTACCAAGATGTTCTCTTTGATGAAGCTGCATACCACTTCAGAAGTAGTGCTCTTGACCGGAATAGCTTCCACCCATTTGGTGAAGTAGTCAGTGGCAGTAAGTACATGAGTGTGACCAGCACTAGAAGTAGGATTGAGTGTACCAATGAAGTCCAAACCCCACTGTTGAAATGGCTCCTCAATCACAACTGGCTTGAGAGGCAAAGAAGCCAATTTAGGTCTTCCCACAAAGGTCTGGCAGGCCTCACATTTATCCACCCACTTGGATGCATCTCTGAACAAAGAAGGCCAGTAGTATCCTCCCCGGAGTATCTTATGAGCTGTAACCGTTGATGAATAGTGCCCTCCACATGCCTGATCGTGAAAAGCTGAGAGCAACTTTCTCTGCTGTTCTTTGTCCACACACTTTAGAAATCTCCCATCCAAGCCACGTTTAAACAAAGCATTTTCCCATAATACATATTGTGCTGACCTCAATTTAACAGTCCTCTTTTCTTTGGCAGTTAAATGAGAGGGGCATTCCCCATAGGTGAGAAAATGGGTGATGTCAGCATACCATTCGTCAACTGAACTAAGGAACAGAACAGTAGGAAGGTCAACTTTCTCCAGTAGTTCATGCTTAGCTCCTTCAGCAATGAGCTCACAAAGACCTTTTCCACGAACCAGCTTGGTCGGCTTAATGTCAATGTCATACTCTTGACCTTAGCAACCCAATTCCCTCTTTTGGATCCAAATTCTTGTTGCGTGAGAATTGACTTAACAGTGGTATCTGGAACCAGCACTATGGAATGAGAGTTGAGGATGTAAAAGCGAAATTGCTTGACAGCTTTAACCACCGCAAAAGCATGTTTCTCCATCATAGTATATTTCAACTCATGATCCTTCAGAATATAGCTCATGAATGCGATTGGTAGCTCATGCTCATTAGAGTCTTCTTGAGTTAAGACAGCAGCCAGGGTATTATCCGTAGCATAGCAATAGATGATGAAATCTCTATTGAAATCAGGACAGGCTAAAACAGGAGTTTTAGCGATAGCTCTCTTGATACCTTCGAAGGATTCCTTTCCTTCAGAAGACCAACCAAATGTTTGTTTTCCTTTCATCATCTGAGAAATATTCAAAGTTAATTCTGCAAAATCAGGGATGAATCTTCTCAAGAAATTGATCTTACCGAAGAAGGAGTGCACGCCCTTTTTACTGGTTGGGAGAGGAATTTGCTGGATGGCTTGAACTCGTTCAGGATCAATCTTAATCCCATCCTTGGAAACGATGTGCCCTAATAACTTTCCCTCAGTGACACAAAAGACAGATTTTTTAGGGTTCAGAGAGATCCCATGCTCTCTGCATCTCAGCAGAACTGTCTCTAGGTGGTCAAAATGATCCGCTCTTGTCTTGGAAAACACTGTCAGGTCATCAAGGTAGATGACAATACACTTCCCTTTTAAGCTTCCAAAAGCCAGATCCATAGCTCTCTGGAAAGTGGCACCAGCATTAATAAGCCCAAAAGGCATTCTCTTGTAAGCAAAGGTGCCCCAAGGAGTAGTGAAAGCTGTTTTATGTTGATCTACAGTATCAACCTCTACCGATCAGTATCCGTAAAATCCATCAAGCATAGATAACATTTCGAGCTTGTATTCTTGTTTGCAATATTTGATCCATCATGGGCAAAGGATAATTATCTTTCAGAGAAGCCCGATTCAGGTTCCTGAAATCGACACAGATGCGGATCTCACCATTTTTCTTCCTGACAGGCACAATGTTTGCAATCCACGTTGAATGGTGAATAGGAAAGATAATTTTAGCTTTCAACAACTTCTGTATCTCCTGAAAGATGGTGTCACTACTTTGGGGTTGTATTGTCTGCTTTCGCTTGAAAGGCTTAATTCCGTGCTTGAGGGGAATAGATTGCTGCATATCTTTTGGTTTGAAAGCTTTCAAATCTTCATAAGAGTAAGCGAGAACATCTTTATACCTTTTTAGAAGATCAATTGCTTTTCTCCTCTCATTTGCTGTGCAACATTTCCCAATGTTCACTAGCTTAGGGTCAGTAGGACTCCCAATGTCAATCTTATCGTACTCGGTTGATTACTTGAGGCCTGAAAGCTCTAGATTTCACATACCTATCATGTTTATCAAATAGTTCCTCCAAACTCACCAACCCTTTAGGAATCTTGTTTCCTTTGAGATTGATGCATCCATCTTGATCTGCTTTCTTCGCGCATGGGCGATCACAGGTCAAAGGGCACACTCTCACGAGGCAAAGTTGTCACTTCCCTCAAAATACAGTTGTTCGAAATTTCCCTTGAGTTCCAGGAAGGAAAGCAAATGTTGATCATTATTGAAGACTTGCCAGTTATTGGCATTATCAGGTACACTAGGCCGATGGACCATCTCAATGGTGAACTTATCCCGAGAAAAGTCAGGATGAGGAATCGCAGTGATCCTGAGACTGCCAACGAATCAGCCCTGCATTGTTCTTTTCCCTAGTGCATCGCTTCAATAGAGAAAGCATCAAGGAACTCAATAGAATCCCAAACCTCGATTCCTAAATGCCTTAACCTTCCATTTTTTACTTGAAAAAGGTTTCTGACCTGCTTTACAATCAACTCTGCGTCACCACGAGCCAGAAGATTCTTTATACCTTGTTCTTTGGCCACCTGCAATCCGAGAATGAGAGCCTCATATTCTACTGTGTTATTAGTATTCTCGAACTGTAACTTGAATGAAAAGGGGTGTAGGCTTCCTTCAGGTGACACTAGCAGGACACCAGCTCCAGAACCAGCTGAGGAACAACTTCCATCAAATTCTAAAATCCAAACCCCGTTAGGATCTCTAGGGGACACTTTGGGGGGTGGGATTTCATCAGGGGACATAATCATGTAATTACCATGACCCATATCCTCATAGAGTATTTGTGCTTTAGGATCATCCGTCTTCTGCACAATATACTCAGATTGTTTCTCAGCAGCTTCTTCATTTGTCCATTAACCGGTACAAGGGCATGTGACCAATCCATTTGAATTTCCCCACCCACATCTTTACAAAAGTTCCTACTTAGCAACATCCCGTATGAAGGAGGGATATCTCACTACTGGATGGTAGCCAACACTTTCTTTCGTGCAAGGCAAAGAAAGGCCACTTGCAAGATCTTTAATTCTCCCGACCAGGCACTTCTTTACTTTCCATGGAGTAACAGGATCCATAAGTGCGAGTGAGGTCAGGCCTAAAGCATGAGCTACTTTGCGAGCATTACGTTATCCGAAGCTCCGAGTCTATGACACAATTACCCGAGCTTTATGGCCGCTATTAAGTGAGTGTTACGTAAAATGGTTTAATTTTTGTCACCAGTGCGAGGTGATATGCAGCTTACCAGATCGGGCATTTTGTGGTGCGAGAAGGAGGAGTAGGTAGAAGGCCTTTAGAAGGGTTCTTAGAGCTGGAATTGACAAAGTGGATCATTTTGGCAAAGGCTTTGGGATGGGTTTGATAGTACTCACTTTCCGAGATTCGGACCTTGGTCTTTT